>PVIH01011993.1:0-65891 GCA_004025045.1 Sigmodon hispidus
TTTGCCTATCCCTCTTCCAGGGACATATCCCATGTTTCTCATTATTGTCTGAGCCTCAGGCGAGTATTCATTTGTAAGTTTGAATTTTAGATCTTTTAAAATGTCTCTTCCCCACAGGGTAATAGGAAGCTCTAAGGTGTAAGGTTGTATTTTTCCTCTCTGGCCTTCTTCACTAACCCATTGTAGCTCTCTAGCACTTTCAGCAGGAGCTTGTGCGTACCCTAACCCTTGCAAAGTCTGACTGGAGATTTGAACTGGCCACCCTGATGGCCAATCTTTTTTTTGCAATAATACTTTTGTCAGCACCTGTGTCTAGCAGCCCAGTAATCCTTTTTCCATCCACTGTCAAGGTCATCATGGGTCTGTCATCGAGGTCCAGGCTCAATCAGGCAATATCAATTCCTGTAGAGCCAAATCCTTGCTCTCCTCTCTTTTTATTGTTAGCCTGAAACTTGCCATGTAGACTGGGCAATACTAACAGCTGTGCTATTCTGTCTCCTGGTGATATTGGAAAAATTCCTTTTGGGGATTCTACCATAATTTTAACAACTCCTGTGTAGTCTTAGTCCACTACACCTGGATACACTTTCAAGCCTTTCAAAGTAGAGGAAGATCTGCCTAACAAAAGTCCTACAGTATCAGGTGGTAGGGGTCCTTTAAAATCTGACTCAATAAGCTGCACTCCCATCTGAGGGGTTAATATGAGTCTGGTTGTTGCGCAGAGGTTCAGCCCTGCTGCACCTGTCACTGACCTTGGCTATGTGGTGGATCGAACAATGGCCTCTTGTTGGCAGGTGTCCAACAGCTGTTCTGCTCCATTGCCCCATATATTTGAGGGCCCTGGGAATGGGGGCCCCATCTCCTGTTTTTTGGCTGACTAGGATGTGACTGAGGTAATGATTGACCACTGGCATCCTTCACTGACCTGCATTCACTAGCCCTTTCTTGCATCTAGAACAGAGTCCTGGCATGGATCTTTGGTTAGAATTAATAGCAGAGGTGCCCTGTCCATTAGGTGCCTCTCTTACTCTTTCTTTGTGGCTTTTCAACTTAACATGCTGAGCAGGCCTCATTTCCTTTTCCCTCTCTGATTCCGACTCTGAACTGCTTTTGTGTCGTTCTTCATCAGATGATGTAAGACATAATTCCTCCAGAGACGGCAATGTCGGATAGAGATTGCCTCCTCCGCATGCTCCTTGCTCCTGACTCTGAGATTCTCTGTCTGACCGTTCCTCCTTCAACTTTGCTAATTCCTCAGCTCCCTGCTTTAGTTCGGCTGCTCCTACATGATTGTCCAAGCACTCCCTAATCATCAACCAAATTGGCATAATTCCAGGAGTGAGGTTGCCCTCTTTCTGGGCACGAGCAAGGTCCTTGCCCAGTTTCTCCCAGGATCTGCCTGTAAGAGAGCCACTCACTAGGAACCAAAGTGCACAATGATCTATGGTATCAAAGAATGCCCGTAAATTCTGTGCTTCCATTTTTACTCCATTAGTCTTTAGTAATTCCTTTAAGGCTATCATGATCTGATGTGATTGATTAACCCCCATTTTCCAGGTCCTTTAGTTTCCTGTGTTCCTTAATTATTTTCCAGATCCTAGTTCTGACAGCCCCAAGATTCCCGATCAGGTTTCAATCATGCGTCCGTGATTTCCCCGATCCTCTGCCTTTACCTACAGGCAGAGCTCCTGCTTTAGGCAGGTCTCACTCTATTCCCAGTGAGACTTATCTGGCTAGCGCCCCTGCTTACCACAGTTCAGAATCCTGCGTGGGAGAGTTTTTTCTCTCTCCCCGTCCGGGCCACCAGCTGCGCCGTGCCCCGTCCCTTTCCAGCAGGAAAAGACACAGCACCAGGATTCTTCTGTGGTAATTGACCAGGTCCTTTATTGTTACAGATACTTCTTGCAGTAGTAGCCCCTTGCAGTAGTTCTTCCTCTCCCAACCTGTGCAGCCAGTTTTAAGCTCAAGTCCTTCACTCAGCTAATGCTGTGTGGGCCTTCACCATAGGGTCACGCACACGGAAGCAAGCTAGTCAATTCAGCACATCCCATGGATGGAGTTAACTATTACTAGAAGCATTCGCCATCAGGAAGGCGGGGAACAGGAGCCAGCGCCATCTTTAAGGTGCAGCAGCTCACAACACATGATCATATCCTTAGATGCTGAAAAAGCCTTTGACAAAATCCAACACTCCTTTATAATTAAAGCCCTGGAGAGATCAGGAATACAGGGAGAATATCTTAATATAATAAAGACGATTTACAAGAAGCCGACAGCCAGTATCAAACTTAATGGAGAAAAACTCAAAGCAATCCCACTAAAGTCAGGAACTAGACAAGGATGTCCTCTCTCCCCTTATCTATTCAATATAGTTCTCAAAGTTTTATCTAAAGCAATAAGGGAACGAAAAGAGATTAAGGGGATACAAATTGGAAAAGAAGAAGTGAAGCTATCTCTATTTGCAGATGATATGATTGTATACATAAGTGACCCACAAAAATCTTCCAAGGAACTGCTACAGCTGCTAAACACCTTCAGCAATGTAGCAGGATACAAGATTAACTCAAAGAAATCAGTAGCCCTTCTATACCCTAGAGATAGAAGAGCTGAAAAAGAAATAAGGGAAATATTACCTTTCATAATAGCTGCAAACAGTATTAAATACGTTGGAGTAATTACAACCAAAGAAGTAACAGACTTTTTTGACAAAAATTTTAAATCACTGAAGAAAGAAATTGAAGAAGATATCAGAAAATGGAAAGTTCTCCCATGTTCCTGGATTGGTAGGATCAACATAGTAAAAATGGCAATTCTACCAAAGGCAATCTACAGATTCAATGCACTGCCCATCACAATCCCAAAATAATATTTTTTAGACCTTGAAAAAAAATATTCAATTTCATTTGGAATAACAGGAAAGCCAGGATTGCCAAAACCATCTTACTCAACAAAAGAACCTCAGGAGGTATCACCATCCCTGATATCAAGCTATATTATAGAGCTACAGTAATAAAAACAGCCTGGTACTAGCATAAAAACCGACTTGTGGACCAATGAAATAGAATTGAGGATCCAGACATTAACCCAAAAACCTATGAACACCTGATCTTTGACAAAGAGGCCCAAAACATTCAATGGAAAAAAGATAGTATATTTAACAAATGGTATTGGCATAGCTGGATGTAAGTGTGTAGAAAAATGCAAATAGATCCGAGCCTGTCACCCTGCACAAAACTCAAATCCAAGTGGATCAAAGACCTAAACTGAAACCCAACCACTTTGAACTTGATAGAAAAGAAAGTGGAAAATACACTTCTACAAATTGGCACAGGCGACCACTTCCTATATATAACACCAGTGGCACAGACACTAAGACCAACACTAAATAAGTGGGATCTCCTGAAGCTGGGAAGCTTCTGCAAAGCCAAGGACACTGTCAATAGGACAAAACTATAGTCTACAGAATGGGAAAAGATTTTCACCAACCCTACAAGTGATAGAGGACTGATCTCTAAGGTATATAAAGAGCTCAAGAATTTAGAGCCCAAAACCTTGAATAACCCTATCAAAAAATGGGGTACAGATCTAAAAAGGGAATTCTCAGCAGAGGAACTAAGAACGGTTGAAAGACACCTGAAAAAGTGCTCTTCATCTTTAGCCATCAGAGAAATGCAAATCAAAACAACTTTGAGATACCACCTAACACCTGTTAGATTGGCTAAGATAAAAGGCACAGATGACAGCCTATATTGGAGAGGATGCTGAGCAAGGGGAACACTCCTCCATTGTTGGTGGGAGTGTAAGGTTGTTCAGCCAGTTTGGAATGCAATATGGTGGTTTCTCAGAAAATTGAGAATCAATCTCCCCAAGGACCCAGCAATACCACTTCTGGGTGTACACCCTAAAGAGGCACATTCACACTCCAAAGTTATTAGCTCAACTATGTTCATAGCAGCATTATTTGTAATAGCAAGAACCTGGATACAACCTAGATGTCCCTCAACTGAAGAATGGATTCACAAACTGTATTACATCTACACAATGGAATACTACTCAGCAGTAAGAAAAAATGATATTCTAAAATTCGCAGGCAAATGGATGGATTTGGAGAATATCCTCCTGAGTGAGGTATCACAATCTCAGAAATATAAGCAGGGGATGTACTCACTCATTAGTGGTCTCTAAACAAACAAGAAAAAAAGCCAAGCATGCCCAAATGGCAAACCATAACCACTGAACATCTTGGGATCAGAAACACCCTGGACTGTCCCTTTGGACCCCACTCCAACTATAGGAACACCTGACTCACTCTTGAGGGAGAGTGGACAAAACTGGATTTGGCCAGGAGTGGAGACTGATCCAAGCATTATTGGGTCAGTGGGACCACAGGACTGTCTGCTCCCTGCCCAGGGAGGGGATGGGGAGTTGTGGAGAAGTAAAATGACCTGATGTGGTGGGAGGGGGCAGGGACCTTGAATAAGGATATACAGGGATGGAAAAAAATTCAGAGGAAAAGCTGAACACAAAGTAAATATATGTGTAGCAATCTTATTTGCATTATCACCCTTGATAAGTCATGCTTATGATTTTTCTCTTTATAGTTATTGTTAACTTTTCAGCATTTTAAATTCATTTTACTGCTTTTTCGATAAATACAAAATAAATAAAGAAGAAATAAATTTAAAAAATGACCTAAAACACATATTAAAATAAAATTTAAAGCTAAAAGGCAAAAATAAAAATTTCAAAAAATTCATATACAGAGATGCCACTCTAAAGAATAATATTGTGTTCTTATAAACTGAGATGAATGTTATTTGTGCAACTATATGAAGTAACGCATTTATGTAGCTAAATTTATCATCCAAGAGTGTATCTATATTTTTAAAATACTATATTATACATTTTAAAAAATATCCTATTGTTTCAAATAAATTTAAGCAGAACCAAAACAGAAAAAAAATTATCACCGAGATCTGGCTAGATAGATGTCTTGGTGAGTACATGCTCTTGCCAACCTATCCCCAGCACACTAAGGGTGGAAGAGACCTGACTTCTAAGGGCTATACTTTGACCTCTGCATACTTATAATGGCACACGTATGTGATATTACACACACACAAAATATCAAAATTGTTTCAAATGATTTTTTATCAAATTAAAAATCATGTTTTAAAAACTTAAGAGTGAAAAGACTTACTTAATGTTGACCCCAACATATAGAAAAACAATTTATTGCTTCATTTGTTCAATGCCAAATAAATTATTTAAGTCCTAAAGATTGATCAGGATATGACATTTACTTTGCTTATATTTAGAATAAGATTCCATCCCTCCATCCTAATTGGCATGAGTCTTCCTGGAGAGCTATTAGCTGAATTGCTTGTTAATGAAAGGAAGATTTGTAAGAACATTTCCCCTGATCGTCCAGGAAGGTTACTGGCCCTGTAGCACAAGATTTCTGATGGCCATGAATTCAGTCTAGATGTTGTAAACAGTCTAAGAATTTTAAATATTCTCTTGACTTATTCGAAAAAGAGTAGGCATTCATTCTTTGTCAAGACTACTGCTGTTAGAAATTCATTATGTCTGTTGTCTAAGTGACTATTCTTGGTTAGCTCCTATGTCTGCCCTCCTAACTTCCAGACCTGTCTGCATCATGCTGATAGTACTTTTAAATATATGGACACAAAATTTATCAGGTAATGTCAAGATAGCAACAGTTAAGTGAAGCCATTTCAGAATGAGTTTATGAGAAAGGGTTGTTCTAAAACAATTAAAAAATTACAATATAAAAAAAGAAATTTGCACTGTAGGCTTTGTTTTGCTTATTATCCTCCAGATGCTCTCAATTAATAAGGTTTTCCACTGAAGTTCTATCAGCTAGGTTGTTTTAGATTTTTTTTGTAAGATTTGTTTTACTTTATGTACATTGTAATTTTTTCTTCATGTATATCTGAACACCAACCATGTTCATGAAGTAATCAAGAATGCCAGAGGCATGTGAAAGATTCCTTAGGACTGAAGTTACAAATGGTTTTTACCCATCATGTGGGTACTAGGAATATAAGCTCCATTCTCTGGAAGAACAGTCAGTAATTATAATCACTGAGCTAGTTTTCCACACCAACCAAGTTGATGTAAAAGACCATCTGATAAATTTATTGATATCAGATTCCATAATGTATTAAACTTAAATGTTTTGAATCTTAACAATTTGTTACTTGCTAAATTAAACTTATAGGAAAATGCTCAAAATTGGAAAATCTGATACTGAGTGAAGTAATTCAGCCTCAGATTTAAAAGCACCTTAATTTTTCTCTTTTGGATTTGACATTTTAGATTTTTGTGTTTAAGTTGGAATAATTTCAATTCTCATCATTGATCAGAGAAGATTATCTTTGCAGTGAATGCAGAGATTTATGGCTTCCTAAAATATTGACAAAAAATGATTGCTATATTCCCAGTTCTAAACAATATATGTATAGCATCTCATTAAGGCTCAAGAAACACTATGGAAGAGAGGATATAAAGAAAGTAAAAGTTTTATGATGGAAAAAATAATTTTGTATTTTCTGACAATGGCACAGTCACTCTAATCATAAACTTATAGCAGCTGCAGTTACATATACTGCACCTTCACATATCTATTAATAGTCAGCTATGAATTGAAGTATAGTACATAAGCCTCTTCTTTCTTTCTGTGTAGCCATTAGCTATAGATTCACACTGTAGCAGGAGTAGTCATTGTCTTCATTTGAATACCTAATCATAGGATTGTTTTGTAGCCATGGTCATGAAGATAGCATTGATTAAGTTTAAGAGGTCACAACATAAATTTGGGAAAGGGACTTGTTGGGAGCACATATATTTTCAACTTAGATATATGAAATATTTGCACTAACATTAACAAATGCTAGGATCTAGTCATTGTTTTAGCTATATTCACAAATATTCCATCTGTAATAATTACATTTGATTATTTTGTTTTATTTTTATTTGTATATGTCTTAGTTACTCTTTCATTGCTGTGAAGACACACCATGGAGAAGGACACCCTTTAAAAAAACATTTAATTGGGGTTTGCTTACAGTAAAGAGAGTAAGTTTATTATCATCAGGATGGAGACTGTGGCAGTGGACATACAGGCATGGTTGCTAGGCAGATTCTGAGAAGCTGTTGCTAGGGCCTCAGGCAAACTCCAGGTTGGATCATAAGGATATATATTAGGTGCATTTCTTGGAAACTGGTTTGAACTAATTTCCTAGGCCCTAGGGGCCTGTCCTACTACAGCACAAAATTTATGTCAAGCTGTGGTAACTTGCAGATACTACTGTGTTGTTCAGACATCCTGTCTAAATTTTTTAAAAGAGAAAAATATACGGTTCTCCAACTCAAGGCTTCACTGGTTGATAATGTCTGTTGTTTTTTCTGGTTATTTAAAATTCTGTACCTTTAAAAGGTCTATCACAATTTAATATATATGAAATTTCTGTTGCAAATGTGATTGTTTTCTTTCCTTCCTAAAGCTAGAATGCTTTTTTCACAGAGATTAAGATTTTGTACTTTAGTGTAAAATGACATATTCTAAAAGGATCAGAAACTCAAGACTTCCATAGTAGATACATTACAGAATATAAAGTAATTATCTGGGCTTTGATGTTACAACTCATTTATTTCTGTTTGGGGTGTGTGTATATAGGGAGGGCAATGAATTTATTCTTGAAACAATCAATTTATATAGCTCACAATAGTTTAGAACTGGCTATGTAGGCCCAGTTGATCAGAAACTCATAATCTTCCTATCACCAGTATGCATTACCACAGAATGTCATAGAAGGCTTCTACAGAACTCATAAAGCTCTTATATTGATGAATGAAATACAGCACAGTAAAAGTACACATACTGGGATAAACTCATGGAAAGAGAACATTAGCAGTCTTAAAAAATCAAGAATCAAACTTTCAGCTCTCTTTTTTTCAGGATTATTACTAAATTTTGCTGATTCTCCCAATGCAAAATGTGACTGCATCAATTATACATTAAAGAAACCCCAGAGGGGTCAGCAAAATGTGTTAATTCTACACTAAGATAAAAACAAAAGGAATCATTTGTTCAAAGAAAAGCCCAAATTTGAATTCTCTACTCCCCCCCCCACCCGCACACACCCAATGTTATATTCAGATTCAGGCATTATTGAGGGAGACCAAGAGGCAGAGATTTGGGATCTCAAGGATTCTGGATAAGGCATGGTCAGGCTCCAATGAGATCCCTGGTTGCATACTACCTGCCCTCCCTGGTTGTTGTTGCATTCTCAGAGAGTATATTGACACTGTCAAAATGTGGGGCAGTTCAACTCTCCAAGAAATGCCTTAAGGTTCAATTTTGTATCAGTGAGTATTTACATAAGCCTCTTAATAAATATTAATCCTTTATATAATCAATTGCCAGTGAATAATTCCTGTAATATTTGGTGCCCAATGTGGGGCCTGAACCCATGACCTTGAGATTAAGAGTCACATGTTCTACCAACTGAACTATGTCAGAGAGACAGGAGTCTTCAACCACTTTATAGACCTAGAGAATATGGCATTTAATGTTCTGTTTTTGAAAATTTCATGAGAGACACAATGAGTCCTAGCATTAATGTTCCTTTCCCAGCATAGTATTGGGCATCAAGAAACTCCACAAGGAGCTTCTCTTCCTTGGTAGACACTGACCTTTTGGGCAAAGAACTGCCCTTTCTTTGACAGTAAGCATGCTGTCCAATCCAGAAGAGCAGGATGAAGGATAGAGACTGCTGAAACCTGCTAAGAGAGGATAAGATGGTTTCTCAAAATACCCTGCTCCTAAAGAGATCTGTCAGATATCCTAGGAATATAGTCAAAAATGGTGGTGTCCTACTCCCTTTACTGGAAGTCTTTCTTGGTCACAAGTTCAGGCTTGTAATTTGTTGCTAGGTGACACCCTCATAGATTCCTGAGAATTCCCATTGTTCTTGGTTTCTAGATTATCACAGAAATGTCCCAGATTCCAGGTGTCTCTCTTAGTACTTTCTCCCTTCATCCTCCCCTTACCTAACTCCTACTTTTTTCATCCTATTCCCTCAATCCATACAACTGCCATGTACACAGATGCAGAGAAGAAAAATAATAAGTTGTGCTCAAGAGAGAGATGAATGAATCTCACTATGGAGGGGAATTAGAATAAACATGATTCACTTATAGATAGGTTAAACTTAAAAAAACTGAGTATAAATTAGGATATCTGGTTGAATACATAGTCTTAGACCATCTCAATTCATATTAACTTAGTTGCAAGGTTTTACAAAGCTTTAGTCTCTTAAAATATAGATTAAAACATGAGACTACATGAGAAAAATATGATCCAGTAAGCATACATTTTGATCATGTAAGCATAATATTATCATGACTGAATTTAGCTCTATCATACTCCAGCCTATCTAGCTGTCATATTTGTACAGACTGAAATGTCTATTTTAAACTAACATTCATAACAAATCACATTGTTTTTAGAAAATATCTAGTACTACTCAACATCAACATGCTCAAAACCAATATTCTGAGTGATTGCAGGCTACCTGCAAGAGTAGATCTATGGCCAATCTTCAATCTTGAAGAAGTGCAATCTTTGAACATCCCTGGCCTACTGAATTGGAATTTTTCATAAAAGTTTCAAAATTTTTATTTTAAAATACATAAAATACATCTTATATATTTTTAAATTATAAATAAAAAGGCATTCTAAATAGTTTCTAAATTAGCCACTATAAAAATTAAAAATTTGTAATATTTTCCTGTTTTATGTAATATTAATACATTTTCACTTGAATAGTTATATTATTTTCAAAATTTGTAATGAATTATATATGAATTTATCCACCAGAGTTTATTCAGATTAATTATAAAAAGTAACTATCATAATATTCTTCTCTGAAAATTTGATGCTGAAAATATTGAACCCATTTACACATATGCTAACATTTCATGATAAACCTAGCAGGCCTAACAGAATACTTATGCATAATTCAGAATAAAAAAGGGAGATTTTTTGCAATGTAAATATGTGTGTTTTAGCAACACCCCCTGACATATACAAAATTAAACACACACACACACACACACACACAAAAGTTTTTGAAATCATTTTAAGCATACCACTGTGGTTGCAGATTGCACCAAGCATACATGCCTCCCTTATAAATACCTGTAACAAGTTTTCTTTTTTGTTTTTTTTTTTTAAGAAAGAGAGACTAGAAAGATGGCTCAGCAGGTAAGAACACTAGCTGCTCTTGCAAAGGACGAAAGTTCACTTCCCAGTATCCCTATGACAGCTAAGTCTTCTATAAATCTAGTTTGGGGAATCCAACACCCTTTTCCAGCTTCTGAGGGAACCAAGAATGCTCACAGTACACATTCAAACATGCAGGAAAAACCACTCATACATATAATATTCAAATATTTTTTTTAAAATGGGGCTTTTTGTCTCTGGGGAGTAGCTGGAGTGGGAGGTGGGGGGGGAGCAGGAGGAGGGAATGAGAGAAACTGTAGTTGGTATGTAAAATGAAAAAAAAATTAAGGGGTCATGGTTGAGGCTCTGAGTTTACTGTAAGTATCCTACCTCTGCTTCTCTAGTTCAGGGATCACAAGTATTAGTTATAACTGTCACTGTCTTAGTTCTTACTAAGAACCTAAATTACCCTGGCCAAATAAATGGAAACAAGATTGTAAAAAAAAGAAAGTGTGTTTTTTTCCAAAATGTCTCACCATCTTTTCCCATCAAAAGATGAAAGAAGACTGAAGCTATGAGGACCTCTTAAAGTATATGTATAGATAGTAAATAGATATTATAGTGACAAGGCAAGAGAAGTGCCAACAAAATTTCTTCCCAAATGATCCATTAATTGCTTAGGTACATTTTGTTTTTGTTGTTGTTTGGAACATATCCCACAAGCTGAGTCACAAAATAATGTATTGCTTTTTGGGAAACATTTAACCTAAGTTTTATTATGGGAAACTTCCTTGATGATCACCAGTCCTTACATGCCAAGTTTCTGAATTTATGACTTCTACCAATAAATCATCTTATCTAGAAGAAACTGATTAGGATGAGGGTAACACACTTGTAGGATTGCTAAAACATCTATTCCCAGTGCATTTGATAATGTTGGACAAACTAGGCAGAGAAAACACCCTTCCTACTGAACATTAGACTTGCTGAAGTGTCTTGGAAATACCTGTTATCCCATTGATATCCAGAATCAGATGAAAGAAATTAACTTTAATTTTGTTTTATAAAGATAATCAGGGCAGTTTCCACAAAAGGAGTATCATTCTCATTGTTGGAAGTACTGGATTCCATGGGAAACTTTTTACATTTAGACCAGCTGCTTTTACAGTATCTTTAAGTTCTGACTCAAGTAGGTACACAGTGATTAAGAATTTGGATTCCTAACACTTGCAAAGGTGATGCTGATTAGGGACAATCACTGAGGCCGTATATTGTATAATGTGAATATGCCATTGAGAATCTCACTTGGCTTGGGACTAGAAATCACTATATAAAGTTTAAGTTAATGCTTTTTTCTTAATAATATATTTTTATAAATGTCTCTGAGTTAGCAGGCAATGAATTGAAATTCTGGGTTTGAATTTCCACAAACATTTAAAACAATATTATAGCTAGCTCTGGAAGATGGCAAATTGAGAATCACTGTTTCACTTTATCTTTTGACCTTTTGAACATTTAGGCATGAGTCTGAACTTTGCTTATTGTAAATAACAGTGAGAACTGTCTATGATCAATGTGAGATGGTATGTTAAAGCCTTACATTTTTCTTCTTTCATCCTTATTTCATGAAAATTTATAAAACTATACATGCCATGTGTGAAAAGAAAATAATGGTAAGAAAAAATAACTTTTAAGCTCTCACACTGAAAATGAAACAGAGACTCCAAAACCAAGGAAGATAAGTTTGAGTATTAAAGAAACATGTAACTGCCCATTTTTTTCTAAATTTGTACTCAGGTCAATATTCTTGAAAGGGACTCTCAAGCCACAGAAATATACAGCTACTAATTTGTGATCGTTATTTCAGGTTACTCTCTTTTACCTAAAGAAAAAGGCAATGTACCTCCATAATGCCTTTAGTTAGTGATGTATGAGTACACGCACTGTTATTCAAAATTATCTCTGAATTATGATGCATATTGTAAGTCATGAAAATACATCTAGAGACTCCAGAAGGTAAAAACACGCCTGCTAGATGCTCAGCTCTTTAACACAATCCACAGACACAAGTAAGATACTTTATGATATATTTCCAGACGTTATCTTGGGCTCATATGAGAGATACAAAGAAACTATAGTAGTAAACAAAGGATAATCAGTTTTAAGATTTAGCATTTAACGGCTAGATGTGGCAATATGTTATATATTTAATAAAACCTGTCTGGAATATCAGAGAACAGATCCACCTACAGTCAATCCAGGAGGGTCAGAGAGTGGTAACTTACACCTTTAATCCCAGCATGGGGAAACACTGGGAGTAGTGACCAATGGCTTTGATCCCAGCAGATCTGAGTTTGAAGCAAGCTTAGTTTGGGGAGGGTTTTCCAGGCTCCTAGGAAGGCAGTGGTGATGTCATGTCTTTAATCCCATAAATCCAGAGACAGAGATCTTTCTGTTTCTGTGAGTTCAAGGCCTAATTATGAAATAGTAATAAATCACACCTTAAATCATGACATGAATATGAAACAACTGGGTGAATATATAAGGCAGGCAAAGGAAGACAGAATAAGAAGTAGAAATGACAAGGAGCAGAGCTGAGGAAGCTGAAAGATATCTTGGTGAGATTTGACTGTGGTGTTTCCTCTGTATGCTATTCAAGCCTATCCCTGATATATGGCTATGAGTTTCCTTTAATACAACCAGAATTCATACAACACTTGGCATCCAATTTGGGGGCATGATTCCCCCCCAAAAAAACAGTCACTTTCTAGCCAGAGCAATAGGTAGGTGGCTGGAGGAATACTTACTGGCTGGATAGGATTTCTGTTCTAAGTTACCTTCCATTCTTAGGCAGACAGGCCATATTTATTTGCTTTTCACTTTTTTTTCAGACAAAGGCCTCTTTCTCCTGGTGGGTTGCACAGTTTTTTCTCTTTTCAGATCCCTTCCTTGGGCTGCTATTAAAGTAGGTAGCTGCTCTACTCCATAGTCATTAGAATCATCACTGACAAATAGTATGGCGAGTAAATCAATTTTGTTTTTTAAGAAAGGGAATTTGTTTAAGGAAATGGAGGATTTTTGGACTTTCTGTGATCATTCTCTAGGTATTTTGAAATTGGAAACAGTATAGGACAAAATAAATAAAGTATATGAGACTATAATTATTTTTATCATATTGTTTATTATGAATATTATTTGTTTTATTACTTCTGTTTTATTATTGAAAAAGACAATGTAAATGTCAAGAAGAAAGTATAAGAAAAGTCTATTAAGAAAGAACATAAAGATATTCAAACCCAAACAGAGGAATATAAAGAACCAATCTCAGCAATATCCTCTAATATTGCACAAAACAGCCTAAGGTTATCAAACAGCCAACATTAATATATCCAGTAACCTTTAAAAATGGCAAAATGATAAAAATTTTACAGAAGCTTGTTGGGCTCCAGTACAGATGTTAGAATTAAGAAGAGTAAATTAAGCAATGTGACATATGGTATGCCCTCACAATTTGTAAAACAAATGTTAAATTTCTGGTCATTATGTAAACAGATTACCCCTAAGGATTGGATAAATATGGTTACTGCCGTTTTGGAGGCCGGACCACATTAATAGTGGAAAACATGGTGGAAGGAGGATGCTAAAACAATAGAACAAAGAAGCACAGCCACAGGCATAGAAATCTCCCAAGACCAATTTCTTGGGGGAAAGAGATTATGCTGATGTTAAAAGGCAATCATTATATGATAAACATACTATGGATTTATGTTACAAGACAGAACTAAATGCTTGAGATTATATTGAAGAAATAGGAAAAAACCTTTCACAAATGTCATTCAAAGCCCCAAAGAAACTTTTACAGACATTTTGCAAAGATTAACTGCAATGGTAAAGACAATGGTACCAGATTTAGAAGTTGGGCAATAATAATTGAATTGCTGGATTTTAAGAAATCAGATTTTCAAAGTAAAAGAGTAATTAGACCATTAAAAGCAAGGTCAGCACTCTTGAAGGTTTAGAATCATGAGACAATTATTCTAGAGTCTTATGCCTATGATAATACCTGGGTAGGAAAGGTTATTTCCATAGATATAACAGATAGTCAAAGTGTTGAATGTTACAATTGCAGAAGGAAAAGTCACACAAGAGATTGGGGTGAGAATGTGTTTCTTTAGAGTATATGCCCAATAGTGATATTGCTGGATTCATGGAGAGATTGATTCCCACTTTTCAGAGTGGCAAAATAAGCTGACACTCCTAGCAACAATGAAGGAGTGTTCCCCTTCCTCCTCAATCTCTCTAGCATAGTCTGTCATTTGTGTCTTTAATCTTAGGCATTCTGACAGGTATAAGGTGGTATCTCAAAGTTGTTTTGATTTGCATTTCTCTGATGGCTAAAGATATTGAGCAATTAAGTACCTTTCAGCCATTTGTAACTCTTCTGAGAATTCACTGTTAAATTCTGAAACCCATTTTTAATTGGCTTATTTAAGGCTTTGGACTCTAGTTTCTTGAGTTCTCTATGTATTTTAGACATCAGTCCTCTATCACTTGTAGGATTGGTGAAAATCGTTTCCCGTTAGGTAGACTATGGTTTTATCTTATTGACTGTGTCTTTCGCTTGACTGAAGCTTCTCAATTTCATGAGGTCCCAATTATTGATTGCAGTTTTTAGTGTCTGTGCTACAGGTGTTATTTTTGGGAAGTATACACCTGTGCCAATGACTTGGAGGGTATTTACCACTTTCTTTTCTATCAAGTTGAGTGTTGCTGGGTTTATGTTGAGGTCTATCACGTTTGGGTGTGTCTTTTTATAGGTGAAATGTGTCCATTGATTTTAAGAGATATTAGTGACCACTGACTGATATTTGCTTTTATTTTTGGTGGTAGCTTTTATGTATTTCCTTTATTTGGCTTTTCTTCTGTGGGATTATTGATTGTTTGTGGTGTCATGGGTGTATCTGGGATCCTTAGTTTGGAGTTTTCCCTCTAATACTTTCTGAAGTGCCAGATTTGTGAATAGGTATTGTTTGATTTTGCTGTGAAATATCTTGTTTATTCCATCTATGGTAATTGATAGCATGCTGGATATAGTAGTCTGGGTTGGTATTCATGTTCTTTTAGTGTCAGTATAGCTTCTGACCATTACCTTCTTGCTTTCATTGTATAGCCAGGAATTATTCTGATATGCCTTTATAGGTAAGTTGACCTTTTCCTTTTGCAGCTCTTAATTTTTTTTGTTCTCTATGTTTTGTGGCTTGATTTTTATGTGGCAAGCAGACTTTTTTTGGGGAGTCTAATTTATTTGCTGTTCTTCAAGCTTCTTGTAAACTTATAGGCATTTTCTTTAGGTTGGGAAAGTTTTCTTCTATAATTGTATTTAATACATTATTTGTGCCTTTGGGCTGGAATTCTTTTCCTTCTTCTATTCCTATTACTCTTATGTTAGATCTTTTCATGGTGTTCCAAATTTCCTGAACATTTTGTGTTATGGCTTTTTTGTTTTTAGTGTTTTCTTTGACTGATATATATATTTCCATAATTGAGTCTTCCATTTCAGAGATTTTTCTCTTCCATCTCTTGGATTCTTTTGGTTATGGTTGTACCTGTAGTTCCAACTCTTTTCTTCAGATTATCTAATTCCACCTTTGCCTCACTTTGTGCCTTTTTTATTGCTTCTATTTCAATTTTTAGTTCCTGGAATGTGTCTTTCATTTGTTGGTTTCCTTTTTCTTGTTTTTTTTCAAGGATTTGTTCATCTCTTCCAATTTTTTGTTTCTATTTTATTCTATTTCTTTAAGAGAATGTTTTATTTTTTTTTAGGCTTCTATAATCTTCATAGAGATGTTTTTGAGGTTGTTTCCTTCTGTTTCCTCTTCATTGCTCTGTTCAGGTCTTGGTGTTGTAGATCTGCCAGTTTCTTCTAGTGTTACCTTGTTGTTCTTTATATTGTTATATGTATTCTTGCATTGGCATCTGACCATTGCTTCCATTTTTCACACTTAGTCATCTCTTAGTTGTGGTTAGAGGGCTTGTGTATCTCCTTTCTGCTCTGAACATGATGTCTGCATGGACTCTGGCTTTACTCTGGATATGCATCTGTGTTTTAAAGGCATCTGTTTATGCATCTATGATGAAGCAGTTCACCCTGGTGGTGGTGTCAGGCCTAAGGAGTTCCCTTCTGCTAGGCATAGCTGGGTAAGGACTCTCCCAGTTTTAGCCTAGGGGCTAGTCCACTAGCTTATAGTCTGTGATCTGCTCCCTCTGCTTGAATCTAGCTCTGCAGAGGTATTCTCTGTGAGGCAGCCCAGGAACTGAATGTCCTTCACCTCTGAATTTGCTCTGAACAGGGTTTGGGGTCTGCCTGTCTCCTCTTTCTTTTTTTAAAACAAGAACACTTAATGTAATCCACTCTTTATTTTAGCTTTTTTTAACCATAACCAATAACAGCTTTTAACCAATTACACTAAACAATGATGATCATCTATAACCCATTGAAAGACCAGAAACTACTCACTCCACCCCTTGGGAATATGGGTGCCATGTTGTTATCTTTACTTCCTGCTATCTGGTTACATAGTCATCTTCAGGAGATCCTGAAAAGAAAATTTTTGTTAATTGCCAAGTTTGGAAATACTTAGCTTAATCATTTGTTGTTTAGTCTCTGCATTACAGAAAAGTGCATGGCTTGTCTCAAGTTCTGGCTAGAGTAGTCTGTGAAGCTGGTTCATCTCAGCTAGCCACCTCTAAGTTGTCCTGAGCAGTTTGTAGTCCAAATCTCATCTTTGGCTGGTGCTTGTCAGCCTAGTTGCTTTGTGATTGTTCTTGGGCCCCATCTTCCTTCTGACTACTTTAGATTTGCAATTAGGCATTGTCATTCATCACTGCAGGAAACTAGTGAGACACTAAAACCCAGCACAAAGTACAGAAAGCTAAATAAAGCATTTTTCTGCATTGATTATTATTATAGGTGAGCACCAATATCACAACAAAATATTTTAATGTATATGCATACATAATCTTATAGATTTTAATATAAGTATTTATTCAGTATAGAATTAGTAACAATAGAATAGTCCTTTATTTTTAGTTATTCTTCTGTCCCATATCAGGTGGCTCTTCTGATATGATACAAAAAAATTGAATTTTCCTTTAACAAGTGTGCTTGGGTTTACCGGAGAGAGGCACACTCCAAATATACAGATAGCTTTAAATTATAGTTAACCTGGGACTTTGCTTACAAATAAAGGTATATAGATTTTAAGAAATGAGATTTTACCCTATAAAGTATATTGGTACCAAGAGGTCCAATATTCTTTTGCTTGTAAATTTTTCTGGATAGTCTCCTTTCTACTATAGATATGTAGATGTCCAAAGTCTTTTAACTTCTTGAAGATGAGTATTTCTGATCCTCTGTAAAGACAGAAATAAAACCCTGACCCAGCCCTTTACTTTTTCTTACAACTGAAAAAATTATAATATGGTTGGATGAGACATCAATTTTTATTTTTATCAAATATCTCATTTAAATTGAGTCTTTATTAATTCTGATGATATCTTTAAATTTTCTTCACCTGTGGAAACAAAAGCAAAACCCCTTCCCCAATATAGCACATATGTTGGCTTCTAGTCTGAGGTCAGTACATTTTTGAAGTAGACAGGGTGATTTAGCTCATCTGTTTTTCTATAGTCCAATGCCTTTCAGCAGCTGTTGTCTCTTTCTCATTAGCATTGAGAAAATACAAAGTTAATGAAACATTAGGTATTCTATTTCTAGAGGTCTTTGTTATTCCTTTTTGCTTATTAAACCATTAAGTTCAATTTGATCTCCTTATGACTGCTTGCCCTGTAGAATTGTGTTGTAGTTCTGTAATATGCTTTATATTATAATAAGCAAAAAATTGCTTTATTCTACTAGAGACACATGCCAAAGCATTGTCAGTCTTAATTTGCACAGGTATTCACATGATGGCCATAACTTCTAGCAAATGTATGATTATAGAATCAGCCTTTTCTGAAGTCAGAAGAGTTGCCCATTGTAATCCGGAGAATGCATCTATTGTATGATGTACATATCTTAATTTTCTAAATTCTGCAAAATGGAATACATGAATCTGCCAGATTTTATTTCTATGTATAACTTTAAGACTACTTTCTGATGGACATGGAGTTTGGCTATAGAAGGATTAGGTGGAAAACCTTTTTATAGTTTCTTTGGCTTGTTGCCAAGTGATAGAGAAATCTTTTTTTTAATCCTTTACTATTGACATGATGTTTATTTATGAAACTCTGAAGCCTCTAGCACATTTCCTATTAATAATTTATCAATTTCATCATTATCTTGTGCTAAAGGACCTGGCAGACCTGTATGGGATTGAATGTGTGTTATATAGGAAGGGATAACTGTAAGACCTGATTATCTCTTTTAACAGAATAAACAATAAAGTTAATTCAGACTCATCATTAATAAAATCAGCAGTTTTAATTTGTAAGACAACTCTTTTTGGAATACTGAAAATTAGTGACCATGTTAAGAGGTTCAGTAAAATCTATTAATACCATAATGATAGCATATAATTCTGGCATTTGAACAGAATTATAAGGCCTTTGAGCCACTTTACGTATATTTTCTGATTTGTAACCTGCCTTTCCTGATTTGGTTGCATCAGTATAAAATGAATCAGCTACAGAAATTGATTTATCTTGTATAACATGAGGAAGACTCCAATTAGGGTTTTTTTTTTCTTAGAATTTCAATTATTTTGTTTTGGGGATATTTGTTGTTAATATCTCCCAAAAACTACTGCAGGCTCTGTAACAAGATTCACTTTCTGCCCATAATTGTTCAGTTTCTTCAGTAATTACAGGTACAACAATTCCTGCTAGGTCCTTTCCTGTCAAGTCTTAACTTTCCTTTAAAAATAAATTCAGAAATATTTCTACATATGTCTTTAATTATTTTACTCAGTTAATGTGGTAGAAATATCCATTCCAATATAACATTTTTCCTTTGCATTAAAATTCCTGTAGGAGAATTCTTAGAAATCAAGATAACTAGAATGCAATTAAAGTTTGGATCTACATGACCCACATGTGCATCCTAGCATTTCTTTTCCACCAAAGTCAATTTTCTTTCAGATTCAAGTAACAACTCTCTCAAACTACTGAAGTCCTTATAACTATTTAAGGTTTTGAACAAATTGTCCAGTTCATCATTTTTTTTCCAATAGTGGGTTATAAATTGAAAATATCTCCTAGTGACTTTTGAAAATGATTAAATGTCTTCAATCTATTGCTCCTGATTTGTACCTATTCAGGTCCAATTTTTATTGGCCTATTTTATAACTTAAATAATTGATGGAATTTTCTCTTTAAATTTTCTCAGGGCTAATTTGTAATCCCTAAGCAGGCAATTTTTTCTCACGTCTTCAAACATTTTTCTAAGGTATCAATATTTCAATCAGCTAGCAAAATATTGTCCATGTAATGATAAATTATAGATTTGAGAAATTTGCTACATATTTATTCTGCTGGCTTTTGTACAAAATACTGGTACAGAGTGGGGCTATTCAACATTTCTTCAGGAAGAACCCTCCACTGATAATCTCCTTACAGGTCTAGAATTATTTTAAGTGGGCACTATAAAGGAAAATTTTTCTTTGTCTTGATCTTGTAAATGTATAGCAAAGATACAGTATTTTAAATCAATAACTATAACAGCCCCCATCGGATGTTACTTGAAGGCAAAAAGTTACCTTGTCTGTCCCTTGTTGACCTGCATTTATGAGTCTAATGCCTCCCTCTTTCATACCTTCTGTATTCTCAAGTAGGGAGGATTGTTCTCTTGAGATTATTTCTAACAATGGCACTGTTTAGGGAAACACCTGGCTTACAATCACTTAAAAATATTTTATTTATAAAATAAAGTCTTTTTTATCTATGTATCCCCTTGCTCCCCCTCGCAACCACTTCTGGTTAGACTTCAGCCTCCCATTTCCCCAGCCTCCCATTACATCCCCCCAAAAAGCAAGAAGTCCCAAGGTGGATCAACTCAGCATCCACTCCAGGCAAGTCTGATTTCCTTATCCCAATATCAAGACTGGGCTAGGTGTTCCTCTGGAGGGAATGGGCTCTGAAGTGCCAGTTCATGCACAGAAACACAGTCTGATCTCTTCTCACGAGGCTCCACATATTGTCCATGTCAGTGGATAATTGCCTATCATTGGAGTGTCTAGTTCCTTTTCCTGATGGTTTCCCAGTGGCTGTTGTTGATTCAGTGAGCTTCCCTGAGCTCTGGCCAGCCATCACTGTGAAAATTTTTCTCATAGTCCTTATACCCTTGCTTATATAGACTCTCCTTCCCTGCTCTCACCTGGACCAGAAACTCAGCTCATTGGTCAGCAATGTATCCCAGGCTATACCTTTATTCATTGTTGGATATAAATTCTATGATGGCACTTAGGGTGACTATTCATTTGATTATAGAGGAAGTCAAGTCTAGGCAAAAACTTCACTATTGGTTGGAGACTTACCCAGGGACAGCCTGTAAGTACTTGCATATTTCCCTAACAACCAGTGTTAGGTTGTTATGTTGTTGTGGCCATGCCCTCTCCTGCAGGGGCTGTAAGAGCCTTTGAAATCAACTTTAAGGCATGCCTACCTTTAAAATCCCCAAACACCTGGGAGACTTCCTATTTTTTCTCTTCGTCTCTGTCCCCTACTCTCTTTCTCACCTAACATGGCTCTCTTGAAAATGTGATGGCAAGTTCTTTCTCATGTGAAATATTAACTGGTCTTTTTTCAACCTCACATTATCTTCCTCTATTAAGATCTCCCTCTCTTTTTTTCTTCCTCATTGTTCTTCTCAAACATCTTCTTTCATGACTTACACCTACCACTTCTTGGTTGCAACTCCTTATGCTTCCAATTAGATAAGGAGATCTCTATTTTTTCTTGGTAGGGGAATATCTGGATGGAAAGTAGTATGTAGAAAAATGCAAATGGATCCAAATCTATCACCCTGCACAAAATTCAAAATCAAGTGGATCAAAGTCCTCAACATAAACCCAGCTACAATGAACTTTATAGAGAAGAAAGTCAGAAATACCCTCCAACGCATTGGTTCAGGTGACTACTTTCTAAATATAGCACTAGTAGCACAGACACTAAGAACAACAAC
The DNA here is from genome assembly GCA_004025045.1 of Sigmodon hispidus. Lineage (NCBI taxonomy): Eukaryota > Metazoa > Chordata > Mammalia > Rodentia > Cricetidae > Sigmodon > Sigmodon hispidus. Next base: position 21,432 of record PVIH01011993.1, read on the forward strand.
CAATAAGTGGGACCTCCTGAAACTGAGAAGTTTCAGTAAAGCCAAAGACAGAATCGATAAGACAAAATGACAGTCTACAGAATGGGAAAAGATTTTCACCAACACTACAAGTGACAGAGGATTGATCTCTAAAATATGTAGAGAACTCAAGAAACTAGAGCCTAAAACTTTGAACACCCCAATAAAAACATGAGGTTCAGAACTAAAAAGGAAATTCTCAGCAGAAAAAAAATTACAAATGGCTGAAAGACACTTGAAAAAGTGCACATTTTTAGCCATCAGAGAAATGTATATCTAAACAACTTTGTGATACCACATTACAGCTGTTATAATGGCTAAGAGCAAATACACATATGACAGCCTATGCTGGAGAGGATGGAGAGCAAGGGGAGCACTCTTCTATTGTTGGTGAAAGTATAAACTTATAGTATGGCAGTTTCTCAGAAAACTGGGAATCAATCTCTTCAAGGTTCCAGCAATATCACTCTTGGATATATACCCAAAGAATGCATATTCACACCCCAAAAGCTTTAGCTCAGACATGTTCATAGCAGTATTATTTGTAATAGCAAGAACCTGGAAATTACCTAGATGTCCCTCAGCTGAAGAATGGATTAACAAACTATGGTACATCTATACAATGTAGGACTACTCAGCAGTAAGAAAAAATAATATTCTAAAATCTGCAGGCAAATGGACGGATTTGGAGAATATCCTACTGAGCGAGGTATCACAATCCCAGAAAGATAAGCAGGGGATGTGCTTGCTCATTAGTAGACTTTAAATAAAAAACAAAGCACATCCAAGTTGCAAAACACAACCATTGAACAGCTTAGGATCTGAAGCACCTTGCACTGGCACTTTGGAGTCCATGCCCTCCAGAGGAACACCTAACCCAGTCTTGATATTAGGATGAGGAAATAGGACTTGCTTGGAGTGAATGCTAAACTAATTTTCCTTGGGACCTTGGGACCTCCTGCCCTTGCTGGGAAGGAGATAAGGAGATGGAGAGAGGAGAGAGTATCTGTGAGGGGTAGGAGGGGAAAGGGGGTTTGAACAAGGGGACACATGAATAAAAAATGAGAGTTTATTCAAAAATAAATAAAAAGTGAAAAAAAACAAAAAAGAAAGAAAAAAGCAAATACAAATATGTTAGAATATAAGGGTTGATTATTGAATCTACTTTTGAAAGGCAATTACTAGCTTTAAATATTTTATATTGGATTGGATTTTTATATTGCATAGAATTTGTGTGCATTAGAAAAAAGTTGAAATTAATTTGTTACTGTACATGTATCTCTATGCTTGTTTAAGATTTTATACTTATACTTCTCAACTAATAATGTAACAAAAATTGCTATTCTCTGAAAGTTATTATTACCAACCAATTAGGATATAAAGAAAATCAAGTTAATAGTTAGACATTATAATCAAAATTATAGTCATATAAAGTCATATAAGATATGTTTCCAAGATAAATCAGATATATTTCAGACAAACAGGTTTTTAAAATCTTCAGAGATCCATAGAATATAGACTTTATGATATTTTAAACTTATTTTTTGACATTGGGACATCTGCTCCTGGTCATACCAATCTACTTCAAAGAAGATTATGGATATCAAGGAAACTCCTCCATATGAGTTGACCTTCTTTGTGACAAAAGTTAGCCAATGGACAAGAAAGTACTCTTGCCTTGACTGCTGATAATATGATATTCAAAAGGACAAGCAGACAAAACACAGAAAAGAAGTGCTGAACCTTGACAAGACAAGGTAGGAAGGACTTTGGAATATCTTGCTGCACAGAGAAGTCTGTCAGATGTACTAGGCCTGTAGGCCAAAGATGGATGCTTCAATGACACAGATGAACCTTGTATGACAATCCAGGCAACCAGATATTTCATTTCTTACATTTTTGGAGGTTGCTTGCTTGCCAATGCTGTTTACCTAACTAATATTATTTCCTTCTTGGGTCTCTGCAGTAGGTTAAAATGAAATAGTTATAGTTTTGTAATGACAGTTTTATAATAAACTTATATAGAAGTTAAAGTGTATAAGTTTGAGAGACATCAAAATATAGTTTTTACATACTAATACAAGTTACATAGAAAGTGAATTAGATGTAATCATTTGGACTTACCAAAATAAGATAAATAATGGAATATTTTCTTTCAATTTGTCAATTTTTAATGGACTAGACATTTCTCCTGCAATTATTATTTAAATATATTGTATATAATTATTGTACCTTTGTGTATGGTTTTTCTTATGCTAGTTATAACTTTCTTTTTTATTTTTGACACAAAATTATACATGTGATAATATATTATATATTTAACCAAACCAGTCTGATATATCAGTGGAGAGATCCACCCACAGTCTATCAGGCGGGTCAGAGATTGGTAACTCACACTTTTAATCAATCCCATCACAAGCATAGACCCAGAGTGGTGACCTACACCTTTAATCCCAGAATATCTGAGTTTCATGTAAGCTTGGTTTACAGAGCGTTTTCCAGGCTCCCAGGAAGGCAGTAGTGGTACCATGTCTTTAATCCCATAAATCCAGAGACAGAGAGCTCTTCCTGTGAGTTCCAGGCCTAACTACCAAATAGTAATAAATCATACCTTTAATCTTAACCTAGAGATGAAACAACTGCACAGACATAGAAAGACATATTATACAGTAGAAATGACAAGGAGCTAGGCTGAGGAGGCTAGAAGATATTTCGGAAAGATTTTTCTGTGATATTTTCTTTCTTTGATATTCCAGCCTTTCCCCAATATCTGGCTCTTAGTTTTAGCTTAATACAAACAGAATTTGTGCAACAGATAGATCATTTTTTCTTTATTTAAATACAGAGACAAAGTACAGAGATGTAGAGTGGTTTCTTCTGTCAAAGGCTACATGACAGTAAATTCTCTATATACTTAGAGTGAACCATAAATGGAACTCTCACATAAGATATCAGGAGTGATTACTGTTATTATGAAAAAAAAAAAAACCCAAGACTATACATGTCACACAGCTGGAAGAAGCTATATAAGTGACTGCTTCTGAAGTCATGTTAGCTGATTTGGAGACTTCAGTGGTCAAAGAAATTTCTCTCACATAAAACTGTGTGGTGGGAATGTTTGTCAGTATGCTGTAAATAAAGGAACTGTTCTGGCCTGTGTCAGGTGCCATAGAAGTAGGTGGAGGAATCAGAGGATAGGCAGGAGAAGGAGGGTGGACTCAGACAGACTCCATCTGGCAGCCAAAGAAGAAACATGTAAGGGATGCAGGTGAGCCGTGGGTACATAGCTAGATAGATTAATGGAAATGTGGTGAATTAAGATAAAAGAGTTAGCTATCAATATGCCTGAGACATAAGCTAAACAGGATAACATTAATATAAGTGTCTGAGTCATTTTTTTGGGGAGGGGGGAAAGTGGTTGTAGGCAGTTCTGTATCTCTGACCCAGATGAGGTTAGAAATCTCATACAACAAAACTAAGAGCATTTTTCACTATGAAATTTTTGTAGTTTTTAAAAGCTAGTATTCATTGTGACCATTTGCAGGATTTTAGACAATGTAGATGTCTTGAAGCCTATTATACCTACAGAATAGGCAAAGAATAGGTAATGTCTATGCTGCTGATTTGAGAGCCATACCTAGAGCCACCAAATGAACTTGCACTGCTCCCATTTAGAGAGCAATTATATGAGAACTAATTCATGCTTCGATTGAAATCTTACAGGTTGCTAACATAATATTAATTTCTAGTTTCGGAAATGTCAAAAAAGCAGCAACTTTCCCATTTTATGTCCAAATAGGTCATATTTTGTATGATTTTTGCTTGAAATTAGATTCTTTTATATGTTTAAAAATATAAAAGGAAATACAAATTTGAACAAAAAGTACTTTAAATGTGTATACTTTTACTTTGTATTCATTGTTGTCCATGCTAGGAGTCAAACACAAGTCCTTGCGTGTTGTAGGTAAGTATTCTAATACTGAGCTACATTAACAGCTCAATATTTTATACTAACTAAAAAAAGTTGAAATCAATAAACTGATTGTAAGACATACTAAAACTCTAAAATTAATTATATATATTGCTAAAATAAACATACATGACTCTGGGTATATTCTCAGAGTGTGTAAAATAAATGAACTGCATATTAAGGACAAGTATTTTTTTCAGAAAGCTTTTATATATATATATATATATATATATATATATATATACATTTAAATTAAATTTGCAAGGCTCTGGAATATTCCACAGTGCACACACACACACACACACACACACACACACACATACACACACACGTAAAATAAATGAACTGCATATTAATGATAAGCTTTTTTAAAAGCTGGTTAGTCTCTGAAATTTCTCTGTCTCCATATACACTTATAATTCTGTGTAAGTATGTATATGAAAAGATATAAGTATTTATAAAATATTTTAAATGAAACTCTTTTAATTAAGAACAATATATTAAAATACTAAATATTTTAAAAGAAATGAAAATGAAATATGAAAAATATTGTTTAAAAGACACATAAGCAATATATTTCTTGTTTTTATTTGATGTACAAATGATCTTTTGGAATGTATTTAATATTCAGAAAATATTTTTCAAATTTAGACACTGTTATTCAATATTTATATTTTTATGCCCATTTTATATTGTTTTTCTGTTTGCTCATTGGTTTTATGGCATCTTATAACTTGGCTAGGCAAGCTCTTGCAAACTGGCCTTTTAGTTAATTACTCATTTTGTTAATTCAATTTCAGTACTTTGGTATTCTGTAGTTGAGTTAATCATGGACTCTAGTGGACATATTAAGTTTAACTGCTCAGTATCTTTCTTCTTTTCTGTTAATTTGCAGAGCATTTTGTTTTTGAGAATTATACTCCTGCAGTCTTAATTGGTAATGTTTATGTGATGATAATTCCTTTGACAGCTTTACTGTTGCTGCATAAAGTAAGCAGATCAAAATGAGTGTCATATTCAAATGTCAAATGGATCTATTTATGGTGGTTTTACTGTTATAGCAATCTCTTATTATTGCTCAAATTTAAAATAGTGACTATTAATAGAGTATAAATATCTCTTTCAAGTCTGATATTTTACTTTCTTTCAACAATTCAACTCTTTGGTTCCTCCTAATTTGAGGAAATTCTATTAATTGCATTGGCAACATTTTCACAGCAGGAATACCTGAAACCATGTTTGTTTTAGTGCAGGGAACCCTATTGTTAGTTTCATTTGTGGTGCAAAAATCAATCTAGTCAAATGAAAGATACTAGATTATTGATTTGGGCTTTGTTGACATTTCTCCTTTTATTTTTGTTTATTTGGAATCCTCTTTATACAAATGTTGTTGAATAACTTTCATAAATCTTCTATACTTTCTGTTATTATGATCTCCTATTATTGCCTTCATCTGCAGAATTTCTGATAGCACTCTTTTAGGTAGCATAGAATAGAAAACATTTGTGCTAGGATTCCTTATGTCTTGGGTTTGCTGAACATAAAATGCTCAGTAGTGTATTCTCAGTGATTTACTTGAAAATGTAGGTCAAACTTGACTCCATTAACCCATAAACATATCCACAACATTAGCTGGATAAAGAGTATTCTGAACATATTTAGAAATCATGTGAACCGTGACTAGAGAAATGGCTCATTGAGTGAAGAGCATTGGTTGATTTTACAGATAAGATGGTAGGTTCTACAAATTATGATTCACAGATATCTAACTCCAGTTCCACAGGATCCAATGCCCTCTTCTGGTATCTGCAGATGTTACACAAATTAGGTATATTTAAATGCATGCAGGCAAAACACTCACATGTATAAAAAAATAAAAATAAAGAAAATATTGAAGAAGAAATAAAACCCTGTGAACCAACCAAATTCCTGACAAAAATATTTTGAAACTACTACTATTTGGAGTTTTAAATTTATATCATGCAACATATTTATAGTTGATAGAACCTTAATACAAATAAGTTTTTTTCTATCTAAATCTTAACTTAATAGTTTTATTAGTAACTCTTGTGTATGCATAAATAAGAAAACAAAATATGTAAACTGGAACTACAAAATTAAAATAATTTATTTTTATCCTCCCTCATAAGGAAATTGAAAGAGCCTGGTATGGTAGTGCATACCTTTAATCCCAGTACATAGAAGGCCAAGGCAGATGGATCACTGTGAGTTCAACACAATGTGTCTTACAGAGCAAGTTCCAGGACAGCCAGGGGATACATAATCAGAATCTGTGTGAAAAAACCTAAAGGTTAAAAAAAAAAACCTCGTATTGCAGAGCATTCTGGTGAACAGATGTCTCCCTAACTAGACAAACAGACAAAAAAGGGACAGGAAAAGAGAGGGTGTCCTAATGCTGGGTAAACATACAAACAAAAGAAAAAAAAGGAGAGAAAGGGGTTACAACACTCACCTTTGAGGGAATCAAGTACACAACACTAAGGGGCTAACTCAATGAGGAATTATCAAACAGGGGTCACTGCTTCCTGCCTTGAGATGGGGTACTGAATTGTGCCTAGAGAGGAAAGTAATGTCCAAAGAAACAGCTACAGTGCTTGTCTCGTATCATTTGATGCAATGTTGTCTACAAGGACAAAAATCAAAAGCCCTTAATCAATGCTGTATCAGATAAACTGACAAAAAAGGAAATTGAAAACAGAGGGGGGCCCAGGTTGGGAGTCAAATATTGGAGGGTGTTCTATTTGGGCACCCTTTGGGGGAGGCCATGAGAAGCAGAGAAAGACTTGTTTAGAATGAATGTCAGGCTTGTAGACTCATTTATTTAGCAACAGGGATAGCCTTATATATTCTCCTCCCAGTACCCAGGCCATTTCTCATTGGCTATTGGAGACAAATCCTGGCTGTGTTGTCTTTCTCTCTTTGGTCTCCAGCATCTCTTCAGCCATCACCAGGTGGAGCTACAGATTCCAGGCAGGAAGTGGCCAGTGTGCATACTTAGGCACATTACCCAGAACAGGGTAACCATGGTTTCTCACCTAGAATAGGGTAACTATGAATTTATTAGGCAAGCCAACTGTGTTCTCCCACAAATGCAGGCCATATGAAAATGTTTGCAATATCCTATACTCCACTGGGATTTTTGTAAATTTGTACATATTACTTAGGTTATTGAAATAATTGGTTTTGTTATGCTTTTTTCATGTGTGAATGTGATTGCTTTCATGCCCTATAGCATATCTTTTCTCTGGCTATACTTTGTAAGTTATTTAAATTGTTCGTCACTCTTGTTTCTTTGGTTGAAATCCTAATCCTAAATGTGAATATAGTAGGAAATAAGACTTTAAAGAAGTAATGTTGAAGGTCCTACAAAGAGTGGTGCATTAATTGCACAGAATTGATGTTCTTATAAAAGGAAGAAACAGAATTGATTTCCCTGCCTTACACTTCAGTGTGCACAGAAGAAAAGCCACATGAAGACACAATAGAGGGGTCAACAAAAGAAGCAGGTTTCTTGAGCAGGCAAATGTTTTTCTACCTCAGTCTTGAATTTCCAATGCCAAATACCAATATATACTGTTTAATACTGGTAGCCCAACCAAATACCTATATGAAATAATAATATGTATAGCAGATAAAGGTAGAAATTCTAAGTTATCTGGGGTAGCTTGTCTTAACATCAGATTTCTAATACATCTTTAAAATGCTGGTGAATTTTCCCTCTTAAGTGTCATCTCTCATCAATGTTTTTCCATCTTTTAAATAGTGTTGTTGTAAAGTCCACCTTTGCACCTTTTGCACTAATAAGACATATTCATGTTTACTATCTCAAATTGATTTCTTCTAGTACCACAACAATGAAACAAACATTTCCTATAACATAATGCAAATAATTATTTTAAAATTAAATAGAAATGTATTAATACTCTACTTCAAAGTCTTTATGAACTCATCCAATTCATTTTTGTATTTATTATCTACATTTTCTCAAACAGGTATATTTACACTTTTTTCTGTGGCATTCAAACATATTAAATGACCCCTCAAATAAATAAATCTTCAGTGAACAATTGTTTATGTCTTAAATGGTAGTGTAAAAATAATAGGAGATGGGGAGAAGAGAGAGTAACTGGGAGTGGCGGGAGGGGGAAGGGAGTTTGAATAAGAGGACACATGGATAAAAATGAGACTTTATTCAAAAATAAATAAAGGGAAAAATAGGTAAAATGCAGTCCTGAGTTTCAGAATTAAGTAGCTTGAACAATAGAAGGCTAAGGCCAGCTCTGTACAGGTATAAAAGAAAGGGCATCTAGATTTTGTGTGTGTATGTGCTATATCTTTCTCAAGGCAGAATGTGATTCTCAGTCATATTTGTATCATAAGATTCAAAGATAATGTATGTGCAATAAACACTTATTAATAATGATTAAAAGCTGACATTTTCACTAGAAAATTTCTAGATTATACAAGAATATAGTCATACAAAAACGTAAAAGGTGGATGCCACTATTCACAAGAAGTGAAAGCTTGTGTTTTTGTAAACATGAATTCAGCAAAACTAGTGGATCTTCATTAACACAGATTTTTTCAATCCCCATGTTCTTCTTTAAGTGCTTTGACCTTTCTTATTGAAAATTCTCACTTTCATTAAAATTATGGTTGCTTCTAATAAACTAATAACTTCTGAATATATTAGACTAAATGATATAATAATTTCTGTGTATAATTTAAGCTTTAGTGCATAGCTTATTACTATTTACTGAAGAACATGCAAGAAGCAATGCTTTTTGATATTTTTTTTTCTTTCAAAATAGGTTAAGGTTTCTTTTTGGTGATAGCAACCATGAACATAAGGTTTGAGAAATGAACAAATGATATTCACAACTTCTAAAGCAGAGAAGCAAATAGTATCTAATTTTATGAGTGACTGCTAGAAAGCAATAAGAAAAACATCATAATTAAATAAGTAGACCTTTCAATAAATAACATGTTTTAAAATGTAATACATCATGAGGATGGAGAGAGAGTGCAATACTTAAGAGGACTGGCTGCACTTTGAACTTGATAGAAAAGAAAGTGGGAAATACACCTCTATGAATTGGTACAGGTGACCACTTCCTAAATATAACATCAGTGGCACAGACACTAAGACCAACAATCAATAAGTGGGATCTCCTGAAGCTAGGAAGCTTCAGTAAAGGGAAGGAAACTGTCAATAGGACAAAACGACAGCCTACAGAATGGGAAAAGATTTTCACCAGCCCTACAAGTGGTAGAGGACTGACCTCTAAGATATATAAAGAGCTCAAGAATCTAGAGCCCAAAACCTTTAATAACCCAATCAAAAAATGGGGTTCAAATCTAAAAAGGGAATCCTCAGCAGAGGAATTACGAATGGCTAAAAGGCACCTGAAAAAGTGCTCATCATCTTTAGCCATCAGAGAAATGCAAATCAAAACAACTTTGAGATACCACCTGACACCTGTTAGATTGGCTAAGATAAAAGACACAGATGACAGCCTATGTTGGAGATGATGCAGAGCAAGGGGAACACTCCTCCATTGTTGGTGGGAGTGTAAGCTTGTTCAGCCACTTTGGAATGCAATATGGCAGTTTCTCAAAAAATTGAGAATCTATCTCCCCAAGGACCCAGCATTACCACTTCTGGGTGTATACCCTAAAGATGCACATTCACACTCCAAAGGTGAATAGCAGAAAGAAAAAAAATATCAAAAAGCATAACTCAACTATGTTCATAGCAGCATCATTTGTAATAGCAAGAACCTGGAAACGACCTAGATGTCCCTCAACTGAAGAATGGATTAACAAACTGTGGTACATCTACACAATGGAATACTACTCAGCAGTAAGAAAAAATGATATCCTAAAATTCGCAGGCAAATGGATGGACTTGGAAAATATCCTCCTGAGCAAGGTATCACAATCTCAGAAAGATAAGCAGGGGATGTACTCACTCATTAGTGGTCTCTAAACAAACAGAAAGAGAAAAAAGCCAAGCATGCCCAAGCTGCAAACCACAACCATTGAACATCTTGGGATCAGAAACACCCTGGACTGACCCTTTGGATCCCACTCCACCTAGAGGAACATCTGATTCACTCTTGAGGGAGGGGGAACTAAACTGGATTTGCCAGGAGTGGAGACTGAACTAAGCATTATTGGATCAATGGGACCATGAGACTGTATGCTGCCTTCCCAGGGAGGTGATGGGGAGTTGTGGAGAAGAAAAAATGACCTGATGTGGCGGGAGGTGGAAGGGACCTTGAATAAGGATATACAGGGACAGAAAAGAAAATTCAGAGGGAAAGCTGAACACAAAGTAATTTTATGTGTAGCAAATTATTTGCATTATCACCCTTCATAAGTCATGCTTATGATTTTTATTTTCTTTATAGTTATTGTTAACTTATCAACATTTTAATTTCAATTTACTGTTTTTCTTGATAAATACAAAATAAAGAAAGAAAGAAAGAAAAAAAAAAAGAGGACTCGCGGCTTCTCCAGAGGTCCTGAGATCAATTCCCACCAACCGAATGGTTCCTTACAACCATCAATACTAGGATCTGATTCCCTCTTCTGGCATGGAGGTATCCATGCAGAATAGTCATACATAAAGTATAAATAGATAAAATATTTTTAAAAATAGAAAATACAAAACATTTATAGAGTTATTTTAAAGCTAATCACATTGATAATGATTAAAATGTTAGTTAATTTACTAAATTGTGTGTGTGTGTGTGTGTGTGTGTGTGTATTACTTAGGCTATTAGGATTGGTAGCAAGTGCCATTACCAATTTACCTATTTTGTTTGTCCCAATAGTAATTTTATGTAATATACTGGTGTTACTAGAGAGATGAATATGTCGTTTAGTAGAGAATAAGAAATTTTGGAATTCTCAGGCCTAAGTGATTTAGCTATATCATACCTAGCTTTTTAAAGCTCAGGGATTTATATAATAGAGATAGGAAAAAGAGTGTAAGAGCTAGAGGTGGGTGATGGCTTCAAAGAAACAGGGTTTTCCAGAAACAAGAGGACAGATGTACATAGGAAATTTCATAGACCTGGATAGCATGCACAGCATCTGCACAAAAAAGTTCAAGCTAGACAAAATTCTGTCATGGAGAAAGAAATTTGTTCACAAAATACTACTAATTAATAAATTAATTTTAATCAATAGCTACTAGGACAAGGGAAATCAGCTTTTTCTTTCCCAATGATGTAATACTGGGTGTATCAATCACATTCCAGGGCCCATGTTTCATCAGCCAACACTAATAAAATGCCTTGCAATTGTTATGTTTTGTTTTTAAAAAGTGAAGGTAGAGAATCAAGGAAGAGTTTGGTGAAGGGAAAAGGATATGATCAAAATATAGTGTATAAAAATTTCAAAGAAATAAAAACATTATTAAAAATAAAATAAAAACAACTTTAAATGAAAATAAAGAACTTTTTAGAAATAACATAATAAATTATATTTATTTGTGTGTCTTAAATTTTCTTACCTGTTGACCTATTTTTGCTAGATTGAGATGGCTCAGCAGTTAAAAGAATCACTTGTCTTTTCAGAGAATCCTAGTTCAGTTCCCTGCGCCCATGCTCATACCGATTTGTAACTCTAGTTCCACAAAATCCAGTACCTCTGACCTGCTCAGGAAACTGCATGCTCAGGCACAGCCATGCACATATATGGAGAGAGAGAGAGAGAGAGAGAGAGAGAGAGAGAGAGAGAGAGAGAGAGAGAGAGAGAGAGAGAATAAAACTGAAAGAAAAACCAATTGAAAACCTATCTTTTCAATCTTGCATAACCAATCTGTAGAAACATAGATGTTACAAAGAAACAGTCAATTTCTTTATAATTTATAATCCAGCTGCTCAATAATTACCTATAGTTCTAGGAAAAATTAGAAAAGAATATTATGTTGGTTTATATGAGGATGGACAGCATGATAAACATTGTGTACCACATTACTAGTACAGAAATAAAAGCTACTTAAATTTTCCTCACTGGAAGACACCATAGTCAATAAACACATAGCCAATAAATAGGCCACTCTGAATTGTTTACCAGTTGGTTTTATCTTTTATGTCTGCTTTTTACTCATTAACATCTCTTTCAGGTTGAAAACCTTTTCTTAGCCTTTCTTACAGAGCAAGTCTCATGGAGATATTTCTTGTTTGTGAAGAAAAAAGAAATGAAAAACAAAGTTAGAGAAAAAAGATGTGTGGGAATGTTTCAGTTGTGAATAAGGAGAATGCAAATGGAGAAGCATTTATAATTGTTAAAGAGATTATGTTCATTAAAGAGAAATCTCTTCTGGTTCTGCACTGATACAGTAGAACATAATTTCTGTTGATAAACCTTCACTCACCAGAGACTGTCGCCTGTGAAAATGAAAATTCCCTTGAATGCCTAGAAGAGAATACCTGCTCCACAAAAGCATCTACCTAGAGAATTATTACTCAGGTTCAGCAGACCTGATACAACTGTGGTCCTTTGGAGCCATTATCTGTCATGCACTGACAGGAGAAGTGAAGAGTGTAGCTGATATTGTACTGATTTTGCAAGCATAGAAAACATGGAATTGAACAATCAGGAAGTCTTGGTCCATGGCTAGAGAAGGCACCTGGAAATATGTGGTAGGGTCAGCTTCTTTCCAGGGAGGTTCTGCCAGGCCATTGTACAAAGCTTTGAAAATGATGCACAAATTGTAAAGGAGTCTAAAGTATGTTGAAGAAGTCAAGACCATGGACCATTCACTGAGAAAACTGCAAGACAGAGAGTGAAATCTATAAATATGAGTGTGTAAGGATAAATAGGACTATGTCTTCTTTGGGATTATGTAACCCAGGGCAAAATTTATTATTTAAAATTATTTACTATTTATAATAGTCATCAGATTATAGCAATCACAAAGATGCAAGGACAAATACCACAAACCAAAATTATCATGACAAAATTAATTATTTAAACCAAGTAATTAATTAAAGTAATGTTTTTATTTGGCTACACAGGCTACCTCACCCTAAGGCACCAGATAACAGGTCACACATAGATGTAGAGAATATGAGACTTTCATAGCTTAGGGTAAGAGTTGTATAAGTAGAGGATTTAGTAGACAAATAGGCAGGATTAAAGAAGCAGAACATAACAAAGTGGTCATAAAATGATAGTCATAACAACAGGTGGTTATAATAAATTTTGAAACAAAGGAATAGTTTCAAGACATTTATAATATTTTTTTTAAATAAATACATGGTTGCCAATTTCTGTGATATGCAGTAAAGAGTCATTAGTAGTAAAGAGTACAGGTGGGTCATTGCACAATCCTTGAGAAATAGGTTTAATCATAAACAAGAATGAATCAAGTTTGTATATACTACAAGGTGACATTTAAGCCTAACATGGAGGCAAGCTGGTTCATTAACTACATTTAAGTATTTGGCTTATTATTTCTGATTTTGTATGTGCTTTTAAGAATATTACTAGGTGATGAGGTTGCATATCTGAAGAGTTCTTAATCTATTTGGAATATTTTCTACCATGAATTCCATGATTTACAAAAGCATGTAAGGCTGTATAAATGAGTATACATTAAAGGGGTCAAGCCTAATGCATTGCCGTAGCCTCTGTTGAACTCTGAATAAGGATCATCTCAAGACCACAAAAACAACTTTCATGAGATTCTTCCCATCTGACCTAAGTTCAAGCTGCTATGTGCCAAGACAAAAAGTACAAAGAGATTTTATTCTTCACTTTGCAGGCCATGCATATAATGACCAGGCAGTTAAATAAAATATATTTGTCTATTGCCTTCATATTTTTCTAGGACAATGGTTTTTAACTAGGGGTATTTTGTGCCCCAACAAATATGTTAAATGACTGAGAAATTTTTAATTTTCTTAAATTAGAAGAAAGACTATTGGTTACTAGAAGACACAGTTGAAGAAGCTCTTTATAATTTTTTGATATGCAGGAATACCCTTGCAACAAAGAATTATCTGGTGTAATATATCAATAGTGATTAAGTTGAGAAATTTTTCCCTATGATTAAGAGTTAAATTAATGAAATGTGTCCTTCACACATACTTTTGAAATACAATCCTTACCTCCTATGTATTTGCCTGGAATTATTTTATAAAAATGCTCATATGATTATATTCCTTTTCCTTTTCAGATTTTTGAATACAATAAGACCTCATTCATGATTCTTTTAATCAGCATAATAGTTGAAATCTCAAAAATACCTATTTCCCTTGCTTTCTTGTATTTGATAAATTTGTTCCCACATGAATAAGCTTCACTTTTAAATTTTGCTGTGACCTGTTAGATTACTTGCTATTTCTGAATTCCTAAAGGTGATTGGAGTAGTTGCTCAGTAGCACCTTTGTGATTAAATGAATAGACTCAACTGTACAAAACTGGAGATGGACACAAATAAAAATGTGCTACTTATTCAAGATTTTAGCCTCACTGAGCTTTGAGTTACTACGGATCTAATCATGAATGTACCTTTGCTCTGTTTGAAAAGCAGAGAAGAAACAGAAAATTCCATTACTTTTAAGTATTCATAAAACAGCAAAGCAAAAATAAACAGACTTATTTTCAAATTTAAGTGGCATAGTTGATTAAATTTCCTTTGATTATTAGCTTTCAGGAGAGGAACCAAAGTCAAATAGTTTAAAATCAATGTTTAATTTCATTTGCAGGGTGTTGTTTAGGTGCAGAGAAAACAATAGATGTCTGACAAACATTTTTAATTACCTAAGAATTATAGTGATTTCTCTATTCCACTAATCTCCCAGGTACACTCATAATATTAAGGAGTCATTTTTTCTTGCTAGATATGCAAGTAGTATGTACTAAAGCCTTCTCAATTTATAAAAATTATCACTCTTTATACAAATGAATGCCAATGACATATCCACTGAAATCACAAGAACTGTATGTTAATTCTTCTCACCATATTTTCAAGTGAAATTTTGTTTTACTAGATTGTTAAAAATCAGTAAAGACTTACTATGTAATCTGCCCATTTTATAGAGTGGTTTGAGGTGGTTAAACTGATTGTTTTTCATGTAATGGTTTTTGGTTTCTATTGTTGTAAAGGGATACCATGCCACAGCAACTCTTATAAAGCAAAACATTTACTGGTGTGGCTTACAGTTTGAAGATTTAGTCCCTTATCATTTAGATGGGATATGGCAGTGTGTAGAAAGCATAGTGATGGAGAAGGAGTTGAGAGTCCTAAATCTTGATCTGCAGGCAACAGGAAGTGAACTCAGTTACATACTGAAAGAAGCTTGAGCAAAGATATCTCAAAGCCCACAACAAAAGTGACATACTTTCTCAAACAAGACCACACCTACTCCAAAAAGCCACTTCTTGTAATAGTGCCACTCCCTATGAATTCATCGTGATCAAGTACATTCAAACTACCACACACAAGCTATATCTTGACTACAAAAATATATTCTGAATATGGTCTACCTGAATTTAACAAAATATAATTTTACTTTTAACATTTACTTTTATTTCAGTAGACCTTTGTACTTTTCTCATGAACTGAAGAACAATTTTAGTTTTTGAATATATAGACATTATTTTGAATTTTCTCATGTAGTAAAAAGCAATTTAAGAATTTAACTAGATTTAAATGAGCAACATATATAAGAACCTAGTAAAAGAAACAAAGGCAGAACACTCAGACACCTAGAGAGCCAGGGTGGAGACCACTTACCATTTCCAATCTTTGGATGTTATAGGAAAAATAAGTCTTTAGGAAGAGTACAATAATGTCCAGGGCCGTTGTAATTCTGAATATACAAGAGGCACTATAAATATTTATGGGAATAAAAGAAAAAGATTAAACTGAAGTAGTACTACCAAAATAGCCCATGAATCCCCTTGAAGAACCTATAAATGTGACATATATTCCTTATGGTCCTGACAAGTGAGAAGAATCTTTTATATCAGGTTCAGTGTCTGTCAAATACATCAGTGAGAATAAAATACAAGAATTTAAAATATTGCTAGAGAGTTAATAAAAAACAACACACCTCTTTACTAATTCATCAAAAGTTAGCCTTCTACACTATTTCATCTTTTTACAAGGGTAGATCCTGCAATTATCCTCTATTTCTTCATTAGACTTCCAACTATTAAATATATGAGATGCATAGGAACTCCCATTATTATCTTTCATTGGTCATCTGAGTGATTTTAAATAGACAGAATCAAACAAACTATGATCCTTTTATTATAGACCATACTTGAGCCATTTCACAAAATAATACACGTCTACTGTCACATACTGATTTATATAGAGTATTTGAAAATACTGGGAAACATATCTCTGCTCTCAGATGTGACTTGCACACTACTAAGTAAAGAAATAGATGAAATCATTATGTGTTCAAAAACTACAAAGCAGATTCAATAAAAGCATAAAAAGGAACAGTGGGACTACTGAGTAGTTGATTATATGGTTGTATTTTAAAATAGGTTCTCAAATATGCTTCCCATATCATGATGGACTCTTATTTTTCTGGAACTACAAGCCAAAGTACACTATTTTTTTTTACAGTAAATATATTAGTTACTCTTATGTTGTGATAAAGCACCACAGGAGGTAACTTAAAGAAGAGTTTGTTTTGGCTTAGAACATTTCAGAGAGAAAAGAGTCCATGATGGGTGAATGAATGTATGACAACAGGAACAGGAAGATAAGAGCTCATATCTTAAATTGTAAGCATGAAGTAGAGAATTCAAACTGAAAGTATCAGGAAGATTTTTAACATTTAGTGCAGGCCCCAAGGGCTATATTTTCTCCAGCATGATTGTACCACTTTATCCTCCTCAAACATCACTACCAATTCTGAATCAAAGCATTAATATATACAAAACTAGGTAATGACATTTTTTATTCAAAGAACCAAGCAACAGAAAAATAGTTAACAGAGCCTGTAAGCCCATCTATTTGGAGGCCAACTCTGGAATATATGAAATTTAATGCCAGGTTGTATTACATAATAAGAACCTGTCTCAAAACAAGTGAAAAGGGGCTCTTAGCTTATTAGCGAATGTTTGCCAAACTAGCAGGAATTTGTGGTAGCCATAGTGCATCCGTGGGCATTAGTTGTGACCTAGTGTGCTTTTTTCATCTCTAGCTGAGACGAACCTGGCTTGAGGTGCCTTAGATTTTATTTTTATGTTCCATGTATTTTAAAATAAAAGAGACACAGAAAACAGTTATTTTCATTATTTAATATTCCTACATAAGAACAAACTATTGTTTAATTTGAAGCTGTGTTTATCAAGTTTCTCCCTTTAAAATATCCTCAATGCCATATCTTTTTAAAGAAATTTCAATACAAATGTGTCTTTTATATAGTAATAGATGCTGATAGATAATAATAAAAAATAAAATAAAATCTCTTAAAAATTTATTAAAACTAAAGACAATAAAAACAAAACAATAAAAGATCATGAAATCAGATGCATCTTGAAACTATATTATGTGACATAATCTAAACTTTAAAAGAAAAAATACCTCATGTTCTCTTTTGTATGTATATCTAAGAATTTAAGTTTCATATATATGGGAGTGAATGTGGATATTGTTTTTAAATATAGAAAGAGGTATATTAAGCTTTTTCCTGTAGGCCATCAACCAGCTTCAGTTTATGGCATGAAGACTTTATTAGTTACAAATGCTCGGACTAGCTTAGGCTTGTTTCTGGCTAGCTCCTTTAGATTAAATTAACCTGTTTCTCTTTATCTATCTTTTTGCCTGGGGACTTACTACTTTTCTTTCTTTGCATTTTACTTTCACTACTTCTCATGTCTGTCTGGCTGCCACTTGCATGGTTTCTTGCACAATGTATGTCATCTATCTCGTCATTCTCTTTTCCCTTTTATTCTTATAGTTCTAGAATTTTGCTTATACTTATTCTCTATGCCTTCCAGGCACACTTATTTTTTCTCTGCCTAGCTATTTACTATTTACCTCTGCATTAGACCAACCAGGTGCCTTTGGGAGGCAAGGTGAAACAAATGCTACACATCTTTACATAATTAAACAATTCTCACATCATTAAATAAATGCAGCATAAACAAATGTAATACACATTATCACAGCTTAAATAATATTTTACAAAAGCAAATATAACACATGACAACATCATTAAAATGATATTCTACAACAAAGAAATTTTAAGAAAAGTGAGTAGATAGGGTAATATATGATAATACATTTGAATTAAATGAGAGATATTGTATATAAGATGATAAAACCAGTGGGGCAGGGGAATTAGAAAGAGAAGTAAAGGAGGGAGATCACAAAGTTTGTTTAAAAACACTACAATTTTTCTTCTATGCAACTCCCCATCCCCTCCCTTGGCAGGGAGCAGACAGTCCTATGGTCCCACTGGCCCAATAATGCTTGGATCAGTCTTCACTGAAAAATGACCAGATGTGGTGGGAGGGGGAAGAGACTTTCAATAAGGATATACAGGGATGGAAAAAAAAATTCAGAGGGAAAGCTGAACACAAACAAAATATATGTGTAGCAATCTTATCTGCATTTCTACCCTTGATAAGCCATGCTTATGATTATTATCCTCTGTATAGTTATTGTTAACTCTTCTGCATTTTTAAATTCTTTTTACTGTTTTTTTTGATAAATACAAAATAAAGAAGGAAAAAAAAGAAAAAAAACACTACAATTAAAATCATTTGTATGCTAAAGAGAAAACAAATAGAGGTGCCTTAACAGTTAAGAGAGCTTCCTGTTCTTGCAGAGAACCACAATTTGTTTGTCTGTATACACATGGCACCTCATGACTATTTTTAACTCTAGTTTCAGGTAATTGAACCTCATCATCTGGCTTCTGAGAACACCTACATATATGTGTATGCACACCTTCACACAATGAACATACCTATGAGTAAAAAGTAAAATATTTAAAAACATGAAACAAATAAAAATAGAAAAGAAGTAAGAAAATATGAATTTCCAGTACAGAGTAATTTCTTTGATTGTTTGTTTGTTTTGCAAATACTTTTAACTATAACAAATTGAATCCAGAGATGCAGAAACTGAAGATGAGAAATCAGCAGATACAAGGTCCGATAGTATTAAGAATCTCAAAAAGTGAGGGTGTTTATATAAATATATATGTGTGCATGTGCATCTAGGTATTCTTATATTTGTATATATGTTTGTGTTCATGCATCAGTACAAAATAAGTAAGTGACTTAGTTTTTCACAAATTAAATAGTAATGCAAATGTTTCCTTAACTTAAGCATTTGAAGCACTAAATATACAATATATAAAATTTAAGTTTGCAATAAAATTACATAATACAAATTATGCAATTTTTTATGTATCATCATAGTGAAGTAATACTTATAATAAAATATAATTTAGTTTAATATATTCTGTTTAGTAATGAATATGAATCATTATATAATAAACATTTTATGTTACATTATTTCTATATGTTTTAAAATGAATATATAAATTATAACACAATTTTTTCTACTTATTGTTTTGATGTTCTTATGCCTATATCATCCCAGCCTGTCAGCATATTTTCAATATAATATACCAAGGTCAAATGCACTCAAGGGACATTTCTTAATGGAATTTTCAGACAGGGCTGTGCTATTGTAAAGTAGAGTAAACAAACTGATGACTAGCATATATAAAATATGTATTATGCAAATTCAGAAAGGTTTGGAAATGAATGGAACACTTTCAAATGTTAAATAGTGTCTGTATGGTTCTGCCTAAAAATAGGTGAAAAAATATTTTTGCTGAATATTTCTTAATGAGACTAGATTCCTATAAATCATAGAGGTAAACATTTAAAAAACAATTTGAAAGGACATAAAATGACATAAATTTTCTTGACTTAAGTGTGATAATTTGTTCCTAATTTCATATACATTAATATTAGTAAATAATATAGAAATGGAGACACCTAACCTTATTAGTGTGTTCTTAAAATTATGAGAATATTATTTCAACTAATACAAGCAATAAAATACATTAATTAAGCTATCAAATATTATTTTAAATAACGATGTCTTGATCCATTTTTTCTGTTGAGTTTACTTAAGTCTTGTTATTACAACCACTGAGTTCATATATACAACTGTCCAATTGTGTCTGAAAGTCACTGATATATTGTCATAATTCACTGCCTTTGGCTCTTACAGTATCTCCACCCCCCTTTTTTACAGAGCTCCCTGAAACTTGGGAAGAGGGTGTGTGAGATAGATATCCCACTAACTGTCTGCACCTTGGTCAACTGTGGATCTTTGTGTTAACCACAATCTGCAAAAAAGAAGCATCTCTGATGAGGTTTGAGAGATGTGCTAATCTATAGGTATAACAATAAGTCTTTAGGAGTTAGATTAATACAATTAATTGCTTTAGCATCATAATGGTAGTAGGATCTCCCCTAGGCCATGACAAGTCTACTCATATGATCTTTGCCCTGATACCTATATCAGGTTTGAAACTTTTTTTGTTTTATAAAATAAAGTCTTTTTAACCATGTATCCCTCTACCCCCTCAACCTTCCCTCTTCCCAGTCAGCCTTTAGCCACCCTCCAATCCTTCCATCCTGTTACCCCAAAGGGCAAGAAGTCCCAAGGTGGGTCAGCTCAACATGACACATCTACTCCAGGAAAGTCAGATTTCTGCATCCCAATATCCAGACTGGGTTAGGTGCTCCTCTGAAAGAAATAGGCTCCTAGGTGTCAGGCCATGCACTGGAACATAATCTGATCCCATCCCTTGAGGCTCCATATACTTTCCATAGCAATCAACAGTTCCCTACTTTTGAAGAGCCTAGCATAAGCTAGGTTTATGCCCTACTCTCAGCTGTACCCAGCTCTCAGCTCAGTGCTCAGCCGTGGATCTCTGCCTATATTTCTATTCATTGTTAGATATAGGTTCTCTGATGACACTTAGGGTAGTTACTCATTTGATTATAGAGGAAGCCCTGTCTAGGCACTCCATCCATTATTGGTTGGAGACCTAGGCAAGGACATCCTGTGAATTCTTAGAGGTTTCTCTAGCACCTGGTCTTTTTCCTACCACACATCGCCTTCCTCCATTAAGTTCTCCATCTCTTTTTCTCCCTCCTTGTTGTTCCCCTCAGTCGTCTCCTTTTCTCATGATTTATTCCCACTCATTCTTCATTATGCCCCTTATACTCCCAATTAGCTAAGGAGATCTTCTCTATTTTCTTCTTCTAGGAGAATCCCAGGATTTCTCTCTTAAGCTCCTTCTGATTCCAACCTGTTCAGAGGTTCTGGTTTCCTGCTTGGGTATACTTTACTTTTTGTCTAAAGTCCACTTATGAGTGAGTACATCCCGTGCCTATCTTCCTGAGCTTGTGATACCTCCTCACACAGGAGGAAAGTTTTTGTCTATGATTTTATTGAACACATCTGTGCCTTTGAGCTGAAATTCTCCTTCTTCTTTCTATTCCTATTATTCTCAGGTTAGGTCTTTTCGTGGTGTTTCAAATTTCCTGAACATTTTGTGTCATTGCTTTTTTGGTTTTAGTGATTTCTTTGACTGTTGTATCTATTTCTGCTATTGAGTCTACCACTCCAGAGATTCTCTCTTCCATCTCTCAGATTCTGTTGGTTATGCTTGGATCTGTAGTTCCAGCTCTTTTCTTCAGGTTTTCTATTTCTACCTTTGCCTCACTTTGTGCCTTTTGTATTGCTTCTATTTCAATTTTTAGTTCCTGGAATGTTTCTTTCATTTGTTGGTTTTCCTTTTCTTGATTTTCTTTGTTTTTTTTTTTCAAAGATTTGTTCATCTCTTCTAATTTTTTCTTTGTATTTTCTTCTATCTCTTTAAGGGAATTTTTTATATCCACCTTTAAGGCTTCTGTATTCTTCATAAGGTTGTTTTCTATGTTGTTTACTTCTGTTTCCTCTTATTTGCTCTGTTCAGGTTTTGGGGTTATGGAGCCACCCTTTTCTTCAGGTGTTGCATTGTTGTTCTTTATATTCTTATATGTATCCTTGCACTAGCATCTGCCCATTCCTTCAGTGGTTCACACTTAGTCAGCTCTTAGACAGTTGTGGTAAGAAGGCTTGTGTGTCTCCTGTCTGCTCTGAACATGGGGTCTGCATGGTCTCTGACTTTGCTTTGTACATGGGTCTGTCTTTCATCTATGATGAAGCAGTTTGACCTGAAGGCATGACCAGGCCAAAGGAGGTCCCTTCTGCTAGGAATTGCTGGGGAAGGACTTTTAGCCTAGGGAGAGTAAGCTAGCCTAGACTCTAAGATCAGGACCCTAGGAGTGAACCCATCCACAGGAGAAGGACTCTCTGTGAGGCAGCCCAGGAGCTGAGGTTCCCTTACTTCTGACTTTGCTCTGGGCACTGATGCCATTGCTTTTAACAGCTGGGTAATGCTTCTTTGTGTAAATGTTCCACATTTTCTTTTCTAATTATTTTATTGTAAGAAGGACATTCAGGTTGTTTTTGTACTCTGGCTATTACAAATAAAGTTACTATGAACATAGTTGAGCAAGTATTCTTATGGTATGATTGAGCATCCTTTGAGTATATGACCAATAAGGGTATAATAGTTGGGTCTTGAAGTAGATTGATGTCCAATTTTCTGAGAAACCACCATATTGATTGTTGAAGTGGCTTTATAAGCTTGTACTCCCCTTCAAAAAATAGTAGTATTCTTCTTGCTCCACATCCTCTCCAGCATAAGCTGTCACTTGTGCTTTGAATGTCAGTCATTCTGACAGGTGTAAAATGAAATATCAGACATTTTGATTTGTAAGAGCTGGAGAGATGGCTCATCAGTTAAGAGTACTGGCTATTCTTCTGGAGGACCTGGGTTCAACTCTCAGCACCTACACAATGGTGTTTATTTTGGGGTTTCTGTTTGCTTATTTTTATTTTTTTTTATTCTCCAAATCTGTCACTTTGCCTGTTTTTATTTTGAAACTGCTTTAGATCCTTCCCATTTAGTTTATCTTAGAATTTTGGTACAGCCTATGTGAGAGAGTTTATATGGCTATTTTTTCCCTTTAATATCCATCACTGTAGCTACTAATTAAAAAAATAGATTTAGCACAGTAAACGTGGTTCTCAACCAATGCACCAAGATTCAATATCTAGTCTTTTATCGATACATCAGCTATATTTCATAGGTGAATGTATGATGTCCACTTTTGTCTGATTCCGCCACACTTTTCCTATCAATTTTTAATAAATCTTATTCTATAAGATTCTATTTTATTCACATTAATGTATTTCTGCTCTGGGACCATCACAATTTTACTGATACAGTAAGCTTTTTTTAGAAATCACAGCTTTAATACTTTCAAACATTCCTGGTTGTTAAATATGAGCTTTATTGGCTTCTTTTCTATTTTGTCTTTCTCCTATTTCTGAAGGATGACTTGCTATATAATAGTTCTCTCTACAGCGTGTCATCATTGTTCTCTATCTTTATATGTATCTACTTGATTCTTGTAACTGAAAAATGTTTGTGGACATGTTTGATATCTCATTTCTTCCATAGTCTTTAGTCTTTGTTTCATTAGAATGTTTCAAAATAAAACTAAGGCTATTAAGCAAATTTGCCTTCATGAATATCTGTGTCAAAACATAGAGTAATTTTATATACATACCCCCAAATATGCAAGTAATCCAACTATAGCTTGCATATTTTATAGTTATACCTTTTGTACAGATATATCACAAATTACATTGTTTTTAAAAATGTTTATCGAAACAGTTTTTAGAAATTTTCCAAATAATTAATGTTTTCGTTTTGAACGTAAAGCAATAAGAAATGTCATAATGATGTGTAACAAAGCATTATAAAGTATTTATTTCAAACCAGAACTTTTTGTTAAGTTGAAAAAAATTCTTCCATTTGCATTTGTTTACCTCTGTATGCAATTCAATCAAATTGTTATGCATGGACAATGAAACTTGGAAAGAAAGAATTTTTAAATTAGTAATATGTTAAAATTAGTCATTCTATTTAAAATTTTGTAAATTATGGGTTTAAAAATTTCAAAGAAACAATTATTCTAAAATAGTAGATCTGTTTATTGCCAGCATAAACACAATTCACATAGTTTAATATATTATTTTTAATAAGAGACATTGCTATTTCTATTATAGAAAAAATTATTCCAAAGTGAATAGTACAAAGATGGGCACTGTTAATGATGGCCTAATATAAGATTAAGCTACTAAGTGAGGCTCATATGATAGACTTGAAATAAATTGCATTTTCAAACTCAACTCTATGTACAGTGAATATATTCCAATAAAATATGAGAAGTATAGAAATATCATTGGCAAGAAAACTCATAAGATCATGAGATGACTTTTCCAATGCTTATAAATCTACTATCCCTTGCATTAAATTGCAACAATAGCCAGGGTACAGTGTCTTTTGCCGTCAATCCCAAGACTTACAACATAGAAGCAGGAAGATCTCTGTGAGTCTGAGTTCAGCCTATTCTACATAGTCAGTTCCATGACAGCTAGAGCTGGTGGTTGGCTCTAATAGTTCCCTCTTGGGAGACGTGGGAAGGAGCAGACCCTTACACACATCCAGGAGTTAGCTGAAAAGTACTAGCTTATTTTTCATCAATGAGGAAAGTCTTATATACCCTCCTTCCAGCAACCAGACTATACCACAATCTGGTGATATTGCATGGCTGATCTTCATTGGCTAGGCATGATAAAAAGATCTGATAGCATCTCTTGATAGGCTTATTTCCAATGGTCAGGAACTTTGGACAATATCTATTGCTAAGCAGTTTCCAAGCAATCAGAAATGTTGGACAGCAGCTGTTGCTAGGTCCTCAGGAAGAATCTAGATTGGCTCATAAGGAAGTATATTTTGTACATGCCTTGGCAACTGATTTGAGGCAATTTCCTTGGCATTATGGGCCTGTCCTACTACATATCTACCATTTTTATTTTATTACATGGGCACCCATGGGGAGTCAGAGTTCTTTGCCCTGACCTTGTTGACTCTGCCTCAGGAGGCTCAGCACCTGGACTGTGAATTTCTTAAGTTGGCTTGCCTAACAAAGAGTTGTCATTGACTACCAGCCCTCAAAGAACATCCATTTCTGGAGAGCTGCCCAGGTAAAAAGGATTAGGCAGTAGCCTTTTGAATTTCAGAGGACCAGATATGTATAGCCTCCCATGGGAGCTATGAGAAGGATTTCTAAGAGCCATTAAAACCCAAAGAGTTACCTTAGCCATTGCCTGCTGCTGTAGGACACACTGCAGAAAGCACTTGAAGAGGAGAATGGTTATAAGCACCAACACACCAATCACAACACAAGTGAGGATCCAAGGAGTATAAAACAGCCTTTTTATATTATACTAGAGTTTTCAAAAGTAAAGAGTCAAAGGCTATAGCTCTTGTATGATTCAATTGAAAAGTTTTGTGTGTTAGCTATAATGAATAATATAGAAACTTAGCTGACCATGGGCCTTTAATATATTTAACTAGTTCCCAAAGTGATAAACTAACATTCCTCACCTCAAAAGGCAGCAGACAAAATGAAGAAAAGCAACGGTCCATAAGTCTTTAGATTTTAGAGGACAATTAGAGCAAGAAAGGGGAGTATGTACATGATCAGTCCTTGATAATTTCCTCCTTGGTGGAAGCATACTGATCTGTGGCTGGGTGTACGTCTCTTGTTGGGATTAATATTAGCATAGTAGCACTTAGGAAAAACACAAGCATATCCTTTCCCATGGGTTATTAGGGTATTTGTTGTTGTCATTGGAGGGATATAAGGTCTTTCTATCTTACAAGGTAGAACTGTGCCCCTGTTTGTATGGCCATGTTTGATCTTGTGGGCACTGTATTTGCCTTCAGGAGATTAGCAAAAATGAGAAGTGGTACTAGAAGAATTATTGCTGCTGAACTGGTGATCAGAATGAACACTTTGCATATGGCTCATGTGTCATATGAGTAATCAAAACCCAAAAGTACATACTACATTATCTTTAAGATTGAGGACAATGTAGCCCTAAATATAAAAGTCTAGTGAATTTGCCATTTGTCCTGCTCCAAGACACTAACCATATTTACTAAATTTCATCAGATATAACAAGTTTATTACATCTACTAAAATAAGATGAAAAAAAGAAGTTTAAACTGGCTTATTAAAGTTGTTTCAGGTAGGACTTCTTTCTACATTGTTCTTTAGACATAAAGGATACAAAATATATAAACTGTATGAGCTAAATCATAGTAACGATACTGTTGAATTGTATAAAAATAGTAGCCTGAACTGGCCTATTAACTAGTCAATTCTGCTATCTTTATACTTTCTCTGAGGTTAGATGCTATAAGTTACTTATCCAAAGTTACTTATCCAGTACATAAAACAAAGATTTGCCAAATACCTTCTACCTATAATGATAGGATGGCAGTCTATCACTTGATGTTTTCACTAAGTTAACCTTTGAATAAGAACCCTCAGGAAGGAGATGAAGCCTTCTTTTAGTTTAAGAAACTTATGTAAATATAACAATGTGGTCTGGCCCAAAATTGTAATGATCACTATTCCTTTTTGTCTTTGGTTCATAAGTGAACAAAGGCCAAAAATTTATATCAGATAAAGTCATGTGAACTGCTGTTCTAAAGTCAAACAGGTTAATAGGTATTATATTTTTCCACAATGTTGCTCCTCCAAATTTAGACAATATAAAGATTATCACTGAAACTATATTAATCTCAGTTACATCCATTCTACCAATATCAACAGCCCTGATATATAAGTCTGTCAGTGAGAACAGCAAAAACATGAACATCCCAACAAAGGAGAAGAACAAATCAGGATTTATTCCTAGGAGAACAACAACCACAGTTCCAATGGTCATAAATACTGAGCTGAGAGTAGAAGCAAGATTAAGAAGCATCCATTATCTGTGAATCCGAAGCTATAGAAAAGGAGACTGGTATTTTGATCTGGCCAATGGCAAATTCAGTAAGTCTGGTAAGAGTCTCGATGGAAAGAACATTAACCACACCTTTGCCAGCTCATTCTGGACCCCAACTTCAAGGTGTTCAATGCCGTCATGAACTACAGAAAGGAGGAGATAGACAAGTTGAATGAGAAGCTGGACATCAAGCTTCATGGCAAGGACAAGGTCAAGGAGGGCAAGCCACACTGTTCAAAGTCCTAATGTACCACTGGTTGACTTAGTGCATAGAAGTCACTGCATAGTCTATTACAGCACAGAAGTACTTCTCTGTGCTGATTTGTGAAGGGCAACCTCCAACAAAGGCTACTTCTATGCCTTTGGTAGAGTATTGTCCTGAGTGGCACCAACCAGAATCAAGCTCTCAATCATGGGCACCAATTACATGCCTGGGAAGAAGGAAAAGAAAACTGGCAGCATCTGCCATGGTCATTGGCATTCTACTTCTCTTCAGGTCCATACGTGGCCCCACTGCCACAGTGTTGAACATATCCATGACATGTATGCTCCCTGGGTGTTGGTAGTGAGGTAAAGCATGGGAACTGGCTCATAGTAAGCATTCTGTGTGTACTCTGTGCTCTGGTCTCCTCAGGCTGTACATGTTTTTGCCCATAGCCATACCCTGTGTTTGTCCTGGGCATTGGCCTAGTCAGATTGTGCATGGGAGCATGTGTGTGTGTGTGCATGCATAGTGTGTGTGACAGACAAAGAGAGAGAAAGCAGGGTTTTAGATGGAAGTCTTCTTGTCTTCCCTAAGCTGGAGTGACCTGTCCCTTTCTAACAATGGGTCACTAGAAGTGTGGTCCCATGTTGTGTGTAGTATGGTAGAGGGATGCAATGCAGTGGTCCCATAGTACTGACTTCCCTGCCTGGGGTTGCCTTCTTTGGCAGCCTATGAGATTCCATTTACTGGTACTGGTGCACAAAGGTTGGGAGAAGGTAGCAAGAGATGCGATAGACAGTGGTGAGGAGAAATAGGAGGCTAGGCTCTGGAGCACTGAACCACTGCTCTCTTGTATCTAAGCTCCAAACTCAATCATGATGCACCAGCACCCCGCCATTACCATCTGCACTGCTACCACAACACAAAAAGAAAGAAGAAACTGCTCTGAGAAAAGGAAGACAATTTTAAATGGAGTGAAAAAAGGTAGCACTTCTCAAGAAAAAGGAAAAGGAAAGAAAATAGAAGAAAGGAAGGAAGAGCTGAAGACAGCAGAGTAGACAAAGACAAGCAAGCCATCATTGAATATGAAAAGTGTCTGCAAAGAAGACAGAACACAAATAACATAAAAGAAGAAAAAATTGGGGGTCTCAAAGTTCACCTGTCAAAGGGACCAAAAGAAAACCACACTAAGAAGCAGATCTGCCTGGAGTGGATGCTGAACTAAGCCACCTTGTGACCTTGAGACCTTCTGCCCTTGCTGGGGAGGAAATGATATGGGGAGAAAGAGAGAGTGGCTGGGAGAGGTGTGAGGGGGAAGGGAGTTTGAACAAGGGGATGCATGAATAAAAAATAATACTTTACTCATAATACATATTTTCATATATATAAGAAAAAGAACTCTCACCAAAATGTCAGGGACCAAGACCCTGGCTTGAGCCTCTAGGTTTCTGGCTGAACACCACCATGGAAACTTACTGAGAAACCAACCACTGAGCTGGCATGACTCCCAAGTAAAATAGATGCTCTCTCAAAGTAAAATAGATGTTCTGGTTTACTTAACATTAACAGAGATGTAGCTCTAAAGAATAGAATAACAGGAACATTCTGTGGCTAGGTTATTTAGCAGCCCTCCCTATAACAGAAAGATAGCTCTATAGAGTCGAATAACAGGAACATTCTATGGTTAGGTTACCTAGCAACCCTCTCCTGAAGCAATACCAGTCACCTTTTTACCCTGCCAATATCCTGCCTCTCCTAGCCAGCTTCCTTCAGGTGTTTGAAGACTGCCCCCTCCCCATGTTCTGCTTTAGGACTATATAAGTATGTATGAAATTGGAATAAAATTGCAGCTCAAACAGGCACCCATTTTGTCCTGCTGCCTTCTTTGTGTCTCTCTTTCACTTCATTCTCTCTAGTAGGTGGTCTCCCCCGTTGACATCCCGTGGGTTGGGGCACCAAAATACACCATCTTGGGGGCATTGTAATTGTCCAGTACCACAAGCAAGGAGAGGGGAACAGTCAGAATACTGCTTAGGGCACCAGATGTTGCTGGGTCCTAACAGTTCCTTTGGGGGAGGTGGCTAGAGGGCACAGAGTCAAAGTTAAAAATCCTGAGAGCCAGTTAAAAAGGATTAACTTATTTATTTAACAATAGACAGAGCCTAATATATCCCTCTCCTAATCATGGTAATATGTAAATGACTCCAGAGTCCCTTAGAGCCTTAGTAGGATAACAACACTAACATTACAATTTCTATTTTGTCCAAGGAGAATGGTGTGCAAATATATTTTTAGCAAAAATAAATAAATAAATAAATACCAACTCAAAATATTGCAGATACTGCCTTCCTTTCCTGGTACTCATTATATAGCCTAGGCTATCAACAAACTCATGACAATCCTTTTGCCTCTGTTTCTCTGAAAGGTGGAGTTATAAACATGTACTAACATGTCCAATAACAATTTAAGATATTTAAGAAATAACTAATATTGCAAAACCAAATAATAGCATTTATTTCTTGTAGTACAAAAGACAGACAAATAATTAGCATTTAAATATATAAAGAACTTTCACATTAAAATACAAAGAGTCATGTAAAAGGAGTTAAATGTCAAATATTATACATATAGGTACATAAAAATTAAGTAATAATTTAGCAATTGTATAAAAAACAAACAAAATCTCACAACACTAATCAAATTATGCTAAAAAAAATCTCTTAGAAAGGTTTTAGCAAGAAATTGATAAGGCAAGGCCTGCTTTCATGGCTCAGCTTTTAAGAGCACTGGCTGCTCTTCCAGAGAATCCAGGTTCAGTTTCTCACACTTACTTGTTGAATAAAAATCCTGGGAACTATATTTTCCAGGTGTCTGGCATTTACTTTAGGCTCCCACTGGCTTTACATACATGTGGTACACAGTCAGGCTTATATGCAGGCAAAACATCCATATACATAAAGTAAAAATAAGTAAATATTTTTGAAAAGAAAGAAATTGAGAAATCAAAAACTCTCACATGCTGCTATGACAATATTAAGCAGTACTGATGTGAGATGTCTTTCTGTATGCTTTGAATATGCCTTAATATTGGTTTTTAAAGAGGCTCTTTTGGCCTATGGCAAAGCAGCTTAGAGGCAGCCAGGAAATCCAATAAAGAAAAAGGGTGTAGTCAAAACAGACACTGCAGGCTGCCACTGTGAAAGCAAGATGTAATTAGGACAAAGGTGAACCCAAGGAGCCATGTGGCAATGTATAGAATAACAACAATGGGTTGAATTAGGTTGTTATTCTGAATCATAGGCCAACCAGTTTGTAATTAATATAAGTCTCTGTGTGATTATTTGAGACTAAGTATTTGTAGAACTGTAGGTCAAGACCTATGGGCAGATGGGTCAGAAACATCTGATGACAAATGGTGCCCAATTTGGGGCAATGAAAATGGTTTTTTTTTTTACAAGATTCTGAATGCACAGAAATGGACCCACACTGGAATTTTTTATCTCACAGTTTCATGAAGCAGCAGCAGCAGCACAAAGACTCCCAGAAGCTGCCTTTGAGATGTAGCTAGCCTCTAGCTGCCATAAACTATACAGCTTGACTAATTTCTGTAGTCTTTCTCATGGGATGTGATACTAAGAGGCTTCTCCCAGCTACTGCCTACAGGATGGGAACACAACAATGCATTTAAGAACATAGCTAAGCAATACTTAATAGTGCTTCCCAGAATTAGAAAGATAGACATGACACAGTTGATTCCTCCACAATGTTGAAGCCAAGCAGAGTGGAGCCAACAAAGTGTTCTAACCACATAGTTTATCAATTTAAAACTCTTCTGGTTAAAAAAATGATTAAAGGTACTCATTAAAACTGATTCAGATGGAGAAAACCTCTAAATGTGTTACAGTATAGGTAAAAAAAATACTTTGGATTGGGAGATAAAACAAAAAGGGTAAAGAAAGTGGTTGTAAAAGAGAAATAGAGTAATAAAAATATAATAAGCCAAATAAAGACAAAAAATTTGAAGAGTCTGGATTATGTATATTATTAAGTTTGCTTTTAATTTTTAAACTGTTAATGAGCTAGCTATGGAAAGACATTTGATTGTAAATGCTTCTAAATTAATCCAACATATATATTTTAAAGGTATGTTTACTTTGAAATTTTGGTCTAAAGATATGTTGTTTTGGAAAGAGGTTCTGCTTTTGTTTTCACAGAAGGCAAGAACCTGTGGTTTGCTTCCAGGCTGATATGGTTTGATCAACCAAGACCAAGACCCTCTGAAGACAAATGGCTGAGAATATATGTCCTCATAGACTACTACAGCCAAGATTTAACCATGATTCTGGATTTTCTCTGGATGCTGTAAGATTGCC
This sequence comes from Sigmodon hispidus, assembly GCA_004025045.1. Classification (NCBI taxonomy): domain Eukaryota; kingdom Metazoa; phylum Chordata; class Mammalia; order Rodentia; family Cricetidae; genus Sigmodon; species Sigmodon hispidus. Next base: position 53,024 of record PVIH01011993.1, read on the forward strand.
TGTGCCCCCAATCAGCAGGAGGTAGTATGGAAAGTTATACCTAAATTCCCCAAATATTATTTATAAATGTTTATTTTCATCATAAATAATTAATTGTCACAATCAATCTATTTATAGGGTAAAAAGAGGATATGATATAAAAGATCTGATTAAAAAAACAAGTATTAATCTCAAAACATATAGGTATGGATTTTGGTTTATTGATACAAATTTAAGGTCAATTTTGTTATACTGTTTGTATATTTCTACTTTTGCTTAAGGTGTTTTGTTTATGTAACTCACTTAAAATTGTAATGTATAAGTAAGAAATGCAGATAAATGGTCATCTATGATAATCAACTTGTAGCCATGTAAGTTAAGTTTTTTAGATAGAACATTTTGTTAGTTTTGCATGTGAAAACAAATATACACTATCAAGGCCACACATGAGAGTTTATTTAAGGGAAAATTCCCAGGCGGGTTCAGAAGCAGGAGACAGAGAGAGAGAGAGAGAGAGAGAGAGAGAGAGAGAGAGAGAGAGAGAGAGAGAGACAGCACTCTCACACCCATGTGCGGGCAGTCTCTTTTAAGAGAAGGGATGTGTACATATATGCGTCATGTGTCCAAGGAGATGCTTCCTTATGCAGTGCCTCAGGGTTTAGGCAGCTATGCCCAGGGGCATGCCTCCATACAAGGTGCATCCCACGTGAGCAGAGTTGGTTCAGCTATGGGGAATGCCAAGAATCCTAACATATCACTGCTTTGTTTATTATAAAAAGAAAACCACATTTATGGGGGGGAATGGACATAGTGGACATGGTTATCTTGATCTCTGCATGGCTGCTTCCTGCTGACACAGGGACGGAGATGTCTGCTGGACTTTTTAGCTCATTTTGTTTGTAGAATCAAGGATTTGAGTCATAGGGTCATGAGTTTTGTTTCCTGGTACTCGGAAAAAAAAAATATGAGTTAGTGGGATAACTTTGGGAAGTGATAATATAGTGAGTGGTGTACTCTGCTAGTTCTGGAGATGGAAAAAGGTTCTTGGAGAGGGGGTAGGAAATGGTCTGTTTTATCTGCATTGACTATGTTTTTTTTGGTCTTGGGGGGGTATTTGTTTTACCTGTATTGACTTTGAAAATGGCTCTTGAAGCAGTGACTGTGGAAGTGGGGAGGGTTGAGCCAAAATGCCTTGGAGCCATTTGTTGACCTTCATCCTAAAAGTAGGCTGGAATGGAAAATTCAGAGATGGGTTAGAGAAATGATTTATATTTGGTGGTCTATCTAGGAGACTGGCACTGACAGGTTAAAGCTTATAGTAAGGTGAATAGAGGTGGCTAGAGCAGTTGGCAGTCTGATTTTAGGCAAAATATTATTTGCTTTTTATCTTGACAATGGAGAGGCTAGAAAGAGAAGTGAGACCCCAAAGCTCTTGCCTGCAGGATTAAGTATATGGCTTTTAGTGTCCACAGGGAGATGAACTGCCTTGATATTATTATGACTATTCAAGGCTCCCTCTTTGCAATGATAGTGCATCATGATTCCAGGGAGGTGCTTCCATATGCAGTGCAGCAGGGTTTATGCAGCTATGCCCAGGGGCGTGCCTCCATACAAGGTGTATCCCACCTGAGCCAAGTTGGCTCAGCTATGTGGAATGCCAGGAATCCTTGCACACTTCAAAGACATGCAATTAAAATTTTTAAAATATTTTAAAAACTTAGATTTTTCTGGAAAGTGAGACATGTCTGCTCCTGGGAGCACCAATAAACTTCAAGAGCATATTAGATATTGAAGATATTCCATATGGAATTTACTTCCTTTATTGCAACAATTAGCTATTGGATAAGAAATGCTTCTTGTACTGACTGCGTGAGAATATGGTGTATCAACTGGACATGCAGGACCCATAGGAAAGTGACCTCTGGAACTTTGCCAGAACAAGCTGAGGTGGTCCTTCAGGTTTCTGCTTTGCACAGAAAACTGTCAGACATTCTACAAGACACAAGGAGAAGTAACTGACAAACATTACCAAAATGGGTGAAAAGGTCCTTCAAATTTTCTGTTTCACTAAAAATTCTTCAAGAGACTCTAGGCCTGTAGGCTGAAAATATATGCCACAACATGGCAAAACAACAACAACAACAAAAAACCTCAAAAAACACTTGAGTGACTGCCCAGAAATACCACTGTCATTTCTAGAATTTGGAGGTTGTTTATAATGTACTTCCTATTTACTCAGGTAATATTATACCCTTCTGTGGTCTCTTATGATGTTGAAGATAAGTACAGTTTTCATTAATTACATTAAAAGGTAAATTAGATATAAAACATTAAATTCACAAGGATAATGTAGATAATAAAATAGTTTGTTATATTTTGCTAAATAAAATATTGTAACTGTAATTCTTACTTGATAGCTGCTTTATGTATTTTTTGTATATACATATCTATATGTAATTTTGCTGAGTTGTAATAAAAACCTTACTTTTTTGATGAGACAAAAAGGGGAAGTGATATGAAATGTCTTTCTGTACATCATGAATTATCATTGATTAATAAGATGCTGTTTTGCTGTTTCGGCTTGTGGCAAGGCAGCTTGGAAGCAGGTGGGAAATCCAAGCATAGATAAAGAAGGGCATAGGCAAACTGATGCTGGGAGCTGCTGCCAAGAAAGCAAGATGTAATAGGATTCAGGTAAAGCCATAGAGCCATATGGCATTACATAGATTAATAATAATGGGTTGAGTTAAGTTGTAAGAGCTAGTTGGTAATGAGACCAAACCACAGGACAAACAGTTGTGCTTTAATATAAGCCTTTGTGTAATTATTTGGGACTAAGCAGCTGCTGGACTGAAGGTCTGGACCAAGGATGAGTTAGAATCTTCTGACTACACAGAACAGCAAGTTATGAAAGGTAATTTGACAATCTTTTCTATAATTAAAATATGTTAACATTTTAGGATTAAGTCTAAACCAAGCAGGGTTGTATAAGTGTGTAATTCCCAAAACTTCTGAGTCAGAGACAAGAGGATAGCAAAGTCAAGACTTATATGGACTGCACTGTAAGTACAATGCCAAGATGAACAGAAAATGGAAATAAGAAAAGATTATAGATCCATGATGATTCCTTGCTTTGACTGTGTAAGGCCCTTGGCTCAGTCTTTCAAAGTTAATATAATAATACAATAATAATGATAATGAATTAAGATTATCCAGGTGGGTATGATGATTCATGTGTGTAATCTCAGAATTCAAGGGTCTGAGACCTGAATATTGCCACCAATTAGAGAACAGCCTGAGCTCTATAATGAATTCCAGAACAGATTTTGGCCACATAGTAAGTCCCTGTCTCATAAACAACAAAACATTTAACTATTCATGTTACAAAATAAATTTAAGAGAATCAGAAAACAGGACAGTAAGGAAACATTTGAATATGTGAATATATATCATTATCACAAAAAATTAGAAAGAATAACCTGCTTTTATAAAATAATGGGTCAGTGGATTATATATAATTACCATTAAAAATGTTGAATTTCTCTTTCTAGCATTCATAAAACTCTAAGTCTTCTTCACATATTGCAAATATAAAATCAAATTTGAGAGAATTACATAGCATTTCATTACTTGATAAAAACTGAAAACTCTGGGAATAACCTTCATTATATATGCAGCCACTAAAATGTAATAGAATAGAATACTTAAGAAATATAAATAGCATCTTCAGGGTAATGTGTGTTTCTGCAGAAAAAAGTCTCAGGTAAACTATTTCTTCAAAAACTAGGACTTTTCAATGAGGCAACATGTTAGTTAACTAGAGTTTGAAGACAAATGAATAAGGCAGGGTTGAAATAAATAAAAACCAAAAATCACTGAATAAGGCTGTGGTAGTTTGCTAATCATAATGAAGTGGACATTTAATTATAAATTAATCCTATTCATATAATTGAATATAACCAAATTTCTTTTCATTACCTGAAGGTGTTCATAAACACACAATTTCATACTATGTATAATAGTATTCTAATAGCTGATATAAGGGTTAGTGAGAGGAATAAATGTTTTATAACAGGACCTTGTGATTATGTAATCATATGCACCAAACCTAAGGCACAAAGGTATATGAATTTTCCTAATAACAATTGCAATACCACTCATAATCTGTACCCTTGTAGTGTAATAAACTAAAAGATTCTATCTGGTGATTCAACCTATTTTCAACAATCTGCATCTCTAATATCATTAGAATTCTATAGTTTTGTTCAGGTATTTTACATTCTTTGCCAGTTAGTACACATTGCAAGTTTGTTTATTCATTTTAAAATGTAAAGGCAGAAAATACTACATTACAAACATGATAGAATTAGGAATTATTTATATTAAACATGGACAAAAATATGGTACTTGAGTTTTCTTGTTTTTCCCTTCTTTTTTTTATTCCTACCTTCCTTCATGTATTCCTTCTTTTCTTTTCTCTTTTTTTCTGTCATTCCTTCCTGTGTACTTTTTAATATATACTTGTCAGTTTTTGGTCTGAACCATGTGTGTAATCAATCTATAGTCACAGTTTATAGGCAGTGGTAGCTATGAAGTATAAAACCACAAAGTTGTAAAATTACTTAAATCGGTATGTGTGTGTGCATGTGTGTGTGTGTGTGACCGGAATTTGTAATGCTAAAATGTAAACATTTTCCATGATGATGTCACCTTTCAATATCAAAATATTAGACCATGAGATAATGTCTACTGTCACCAAGAATTTGAAATACCTTAAATGGAAAACTTCAACACTTAAGGTAAATTTTCATGTTTATTAAGCAACTCTGAAAAATAGCTTACTTGGCTTATGGTTTTCAAAATATTTTATATTATTTTTTATTTTACTATTTTAATTCATTTTTATAGAATAAAGTCTTTTTTATCCATGTATCCCATTGTTCCAACTCCCTTCTCCATCCGGACCCTCCTGGTCAGCTTTCATCCTCCCTCCTCCCCATCCCTCCCCAGATAGGGCAAGAAGTCCCAAGGTGTATTAGTTCAGCATCCACCCCAGGCAATTCTGATTTCCTCATCCCTAGAGCAGAGTAAGAGCAGACTGGAAAAATATTTTTAATTAAAAGGTTTATTTTTTTAATTTTACATACCAACTACAATTCCCATTTCCTCCAGGCCTCCCATTCATCCACCAGCTTTCCCCTTCCAGACCCCCATCCACTTTTCAGAGAGGGTAAGGTCACAAATTGGAAGTCAACAAAGTATAGCATACTAAATTGAGGCAGGATCAAGCCCCTCTCCTGTATCAAGACCAAGCAAGGTATCCCTTTATAGGGAGTAGGTATCCTTCTATAGGGAGTAGAACAAAAACACAGTTCATACACTATGAATAAATCCTGGTCCCACTGCTGAGGCCCTCATAAACTGCCCAAGCCAAACATACTTTGGTCCCATTATGGTTCCCCCAGATGTCAATCTAGAGTTAGTGAGCTCCCAGTAGCTCAGGTCAACTGACACTGAGTGTTTTTTCATCATGATCTTGAACCCTTTGCTCATATAATTTCTCCTCTCTCTTTTTGACTGGACTGGAAGATCAGCCCAGTGCTTATCTGTGGATCTCTGCATCTGCTTCCATCATTTGATGGATGAAAGTTCTATGACGGCAATTAGGATTGTCATTCATTTGATGATAGGGGAGCCAGTTCAGGTAACTTCTTTATTATTGCTTGGATTCTTAGTTGAGGTCATCCTTGTGGATTCCAGAGAATTTCCGTAGCACCACTTTTCTCTTTTACTCTCAAATTGCTCATTCTCTTAAAATAACTTTCCCTTCTGTTCTCTTCCCACTACCTCTTACCCACTCCTTCCTGGCACCAATTTATTCAGGAGATCATATCTATTTCCCCTTTTCCTATAACGTAGCTTTGCTTAGGTTATATGAATTGTAGCCTGATTATCTTTTGCTTTGTTTCTGCTATCCACTTATGATTGAGTATATGTCCTGTTTGTCTTTCTGAGTCTCGGTTACCTCACTAAGGATTGTGTTTTTCTAGTTCCATTTATTTGCCTGCACATTTTACAATGCCATTTTTTTAAGCGCTGAATAATACTCTTTCGTGTACCACATAACTTATCCTTTCTTCAGTTGAGAGGCATCTAGATTGTTTCCAGTTTCTTGTTATTATAAATAATGCTTCTATGAACAAAGTTCAGAAAATGTCCTTGTGGTTTGAATGTGAATCTTTTGGGTATATGCCCAAGAGTGGCATTGTTATTTCTTGAGGTAGATTGATTCCCAGTTTTCAGAGAAACCACCACACAAATTTTCAAACTGGTGGTGGAAGTTTACACTCTCACTAGTAATAAAGGAGTATTTCACTTGTTCCAGATCTCCTTCAGCATAGTCTATGATCAGTGACTTTGATATGAGCCATTCTGACAGGTGCAAGATGGTATCTCAGAGTCATTTTGATTTGCATTCTCCTAATGGCTAAGAATGTGGAAAAGTTCCTTAAATGTCTTTTGGTCATTTGAGATTCTCCTGTTGAGAAATTTTTTTGTAGGTCTGCATCCGATTTAAAATTAGATATTTGATATTTTGATACCCAGTTTTTTGAGCTCATTATATAATTTAAAGATGAGCACTGTCAAATGGAGGAATAGTGAAGATGTTTTTTCTATTATGTAGGCTACCATTTTGTCTTATTGACCATGTTCTTTGCCTTACAGAAACTTCACAATTTCAGAAGGTTCCATTTATTGTTTCTCTTAGTGTCTGTGCTACTGGTATTATATTAAAGGTGGTCTCCTGTGTCAATGCATTCAAGACCATCTCCCACTTTCTCTTCTATCAAGTTCAGTGTAACTGGATTTACTTTGAGGTCTTTGATCCACTTTTGCTTGATTTTTATGTAAGCTGATAGATATGGATTTATTTGCATTCTTCTACATGCCACCATCGAGTTATTTCAACACCATTTTTGAAGGTGCTTGCTGCTTTACATTGTATGTTTTAGGCCTCTTTGTCAAAAATTAGGTGTTAACACCTGTGTGGATTAATGTTTGAGTCTTAAACTCCACTCATTGATTCATGTGTCTGCTTTTATGCCAATACCAAACTGTTTTTTTTTTTATTACTATAACTTTAGAGTACAGATTGAAGTTGCGGATGATGCTTCCTGAAGTTCTTATATTATTCAGAAAGGTTTTGGTAATCCTATTTTATTTTCCCATATGGTATTGAGCATTGTACTTTCTTTTTTTATTATTTTTATTTTTTGCCGTCTTGGGGGAGGGGATACGGGAATAGGGAGGAGAGAGGCTGTAGGCAGACAGGAAAGGATTGGGAGGGGAAAGGGAGGGAGAGTGAGGGGATACATGAAAAAAGAACTTTATTTTCTAAAAATAAATAAATAAGTAATAATAAAAAAGTCATTGTGTCACTTCCTTCCTTTAGTAGAACAGTAGTATTTGGTTTTACCCTAAGTCTCTAGGCTATCCAGTCCCAGGTTCATGGTCACCCAATCATTATTTGGTATGGGTTCCATCTTGTGGAGTGGGTCTTAAGTCAAAGTAGATGTTGATTAATCCCACAAGCTTTATGACACAATGGCACTAGTGTCTTCTGCCTAGAATGCCATTGTAAATTGAAGAGTTTATATCTGGGTTAGTTTCCTTTTCCTTTGGCAGCTTACAGAGTGATATAATGAACACTATCCTGTAGGAATAAAGGTTTTATGTAGGTTCCAGCTCAACATCTTTATATTTAATTAGCTGATTTTAGGTGCTGTCTTCAGCAATATGGCCTTTTCCTCAGTCTGTGGAGAACAACCTGGACTTTGTAATAGCCTGAGTTGTTTGGGGATTCTCAAGAGACCCCTTTATCTTATAACTAAATTTGCTAAAAATTCAGTCTCTTTGGAAGCTTCTTTTGACAACAAGAGATGGTCAGATGGGGCCCTGTCTCCCCCTTTATTTAGCAATTTCATTTATATTGCCTTCATATATGTCTATATTTCAGGAAGTTTCTATTGTACTATGCCATTATCCCTCAAATTATTCTTAACTTCAGCTGTCTCTCTCCATATTCCCTTTCTTACCTACCTCTTCTCCCTTACTTGTTTGGTTCTCCTGTTCTAGTGTCCTTATCTATTGGTAATTATTTAGTCTATTTCCAGATCCTAGCAAGACGTATTTGTTCCCCTAGTTCCTTACTTTATACTTCACCTTTGTGGCTCTACTTTTTATGGGCATTGTACTTTCAAGTTCTGTGAAGAATTGTGTTGCGATTTTGATGGGAATTACATTGAATCTGTAGAATGCTTCTTATAAGATTAATTTTTTTCTATGATGATTCTACCTATCCAAGACCATGAAAAATATTTTTATTCTCTGATGTATTCTTCAGTTTCTTTCTTTAATAACTTAAGGTTCTTGTCATACAGGTCTTTCAACTGTTTGGTAAGAGTTACCCCATTTTATTTTATGTTATTTGTGGCTACTTTAAAGGGTGATGTTTACTTTATTCCCTATTTAGTTCATTTATTGTTTGTTTAACCATCCATGAAAATCTGTAATGAAGCTTACTTGATCATGGTAAATGATATTTTTATGTGTTTTTGGATTTGGCTTGCCAATATTCTATTGAATATTTTTGCAACAATGTTCATCAGGGAGAATGGTCTTTAATTCTCTCTTTTTTTGTTGTGGCTTTGTGTGGTTTCTGTATAAGAGTGACTGTAGCTACATAAAAAGTGTTTGCCAAAGTTCTTTTTGTTAATATTGTGTGAAACAGTTTGAGGAGTATCAGTATTAGCTCTTCTTTAAAATCTTGGTAGAATTTTGTGGTAGAATTTATTTGTCCTTGGTTTTTTTTTGTTGTTGTTGTGAGACTGTAAATAACTGCTTTTATTTCTTTAAATAGACCTATTTTCTATTTTCTTCGGTCTTTTTAAGTTGTTTATCTGATCTTAATTTGATTTTGGTGATTTACAGTTATCCAAAAATTTGTCAATTTCTTTTAGGTTTTTCAGTTGAGAGTTGTTCAATTTCCATGAGTTTTTAGGCTTTTTTGTATATATTCTTTTGCTTATTTAATTGAATAAAGTTTCATTTTTTAATCCCTCTATCCTCTTGTTCAAATTCCTTCCCCTCTTGCCCCTTCCAGTCACTCTCTTCTCCCCATCTCCTTATCTCCTCCCCAGCAAGAGCAGAAGGTCCCAAGGTGACTTAGTTCAGCATCTACTACAGGCAAGTCTGCTTTCCTCATCCCAACATCAAGACTAGATCAGGTGTTCCTCTGAAAGGAATGGGCTCTTACTGAACTCTGAAATTAGGTTATGGTGGTCCAATAGACTATAAGTAATACAATCTTCTGTATCTATTCATATTTACATTATCATTAACTATGTGGTCACATATAGAGAAGAGTCCATGGAATTCTGAGAAGGTGTATTCTTTTGTGTTTGTGGGAAACATTCTACATATATACCTCTAAGTCCATTCAAGTCTGCATACATACATCTAAGTCCATTTGAGTCATAACAACTGTTCTCTTATTTCTGTGTTAAGTTTCTTTCTGGCAGAAATATTTATTAGTTAGAGTGGGTTGTTGAAGTCTATGACTATTAGTATGTGGGTTTTAATGTTTAATTTAAGCTTTAGTAATATTTCTTTTATAAATGTAGACACCTTTGTATTTGGGGCATAGCTGTTCAGAACTGAGACTTCGTCTTGATGTATTTTTCCTATGATGCTTATGTAACAGTCTTCCCAATCTCTTTTCATTGATTTTTAGTTTATAGTCTATTTTGTTAGATATTAGGGTAGCTACACCAGCTTGTTTTATAAGTCCACTTGACTGTAAAGTCTTTCCTCACCTCTTTACTCTGAGTAGTGTTGGTCTTTGAAATTGAGGTGTGTTTCTTGTGCATCAGAGAGATGGATTTTGTTTTTTAATCCATTCTGTTAGCCTGTGTCAGTTTATAGAGGAATTGAGTTCATGGTTTTTATGTAATAATAATGACCAATATTTGTAAAGTGCTGTTGTCTTTTGGATAACACACACACACAAGGGAGTTTGAACAAGGGGATACATGAAGTGTGTGTGTGTGTGTGTGTGTGTGTGTGTGTTTCTGTTTTACTTCTTTAGGATTTTCTGCTTGGGGTTATCTACTTCTTGTGTTTTTGTGGGTGCATGTAAAATTCTAGAGTTGAAGTTTTCCTTCTAGTACTTTCTATAGGGCAATATTTGTGGGTATATATTGTTTAAATCTGATTTTGTTATGAAATATCTTGTTTACTCTGTCTACAGTGATTGAGATTTTTCCTGTATAAAGAAGTCTGGAGGGAATGGGCTCCAAGGTGCTTCAGATCCCAAGCTCTTCAGTAGTTGTGGTTTGTAGCTTGGATGTTCTTTGCTTAACCCAGTCTTGATATTAGGATGAGGAAATCGGACTTGGCTGGAGTGGATGCTGAACTAATCCACTTTGGGACCTCTTGACCTTTCTAGGGAGGAGATGGGGGAATGGGGAGAAGAGAAAGTGACCCAGAGGGGTCAGGAGGAGGAAGGGAGTTTGAACAAAGGGATATATGAATATGAATTAAAAAATAAGACTTTATTTTATGAAATAAAATTAAAAAAAAGAAAAAATTGCTTAAGTTCAGTTCATATCCTCCTATGTGAAGGACATTCCAATTATTTTCTGAAATATTTAGGATTGCTCTCTTTCCTCTACTGCTGTATTCAAACTATGATATCCTTTAACATTTAGGTAGACTTTCCATTGTTCCTTATGTCTTCTATTAATGACTGTGATTTTGAAGAACAATTCATAGAAATTGTCTACATATCCCCATGTGTATTGAGAAACTAATATCCTGGTAGCATACTATAGTCATATACTCAGAATGGGGTATTGTATAACACATATATCCTCCATATTCTTGCACAGTAACTACTGTCCTGAGATTTAAATTTTGGAACAATGTAATGACTAGTGAATTTGGAAATGTGAATTCTGTAATTTTTGTTTGTCTCAATATTGTTTAAATAATTAAATGCTTGAGTTACTTTATCATTACTTTGGAATAGTATTTACTCTGCTATAGTGGATGCATAAATCTATGTTTTATAATTAAAAAAAAGAAGTCTGAGCTGGCTTCTCTTAGTGTCTGCAAAATGTTTGTGCACAACCTTTTGGCTTTAATAGTCTCCATTGAAAAGTCATGTGTTATTCTGATGGGCATACTTTATAAGTTACTAGGTAGGACTTCTTTCTTTGCAGCTCTTAATATTTTTTCTTTTTTCTTCATGTTTAGTGGCTTAATTATGTAGCAGTGGAACTTTTTTGGGAGGGTCTAGTCTATTTGTTGTAGTGTAAGCTTTTTGTGTTTTTATGGACATTTCCTTCTTTATGTAGGGAGTGTTTTCTTCTATGATTTTGTTAAAATTACTTTCTGTGACTTTGAGCAGATTTTTTTCCGTCTTCTACTCCTATTTTTCTTAAGTTTGGTCTTTTCGTGATGTCCCAGATTTTCTGGACATTTTGAGCTATGATTTTTTGACTTTAGTGCTTTTATTGACTGATGAATCTATTTTCTCTATTGTATATTCCATATGAGACATTTTATCTTCTATCTCTTGCATTTTGTTTGTTGCACTTGTATCTGTAGTTCCTGTTCATTTACTGAAATTTTCCATTTTCAGCATTCTCTTGATGTGTTTGATAACAAGCTAGTGTAAAGTATCCTAGTGAATTCTGCTCTTTGTATTCCTAGTAAAAATTCTAATTATGCTCATTGCCAACCATGTTTAGATGTGTCTTTACGTATCCTAAGTTATCTCAATAATTGTTTTCTTCTCTTCCCCCATATCTAATAACCCTTAGAAAAATTTGACATGATTAACTCAATGTGACTTGGGGGCAGTTATGGTGAATTTAAATGAACATTTTCTTAACTTAAAGAGAAACCTGAGAACTGAATACATTTAATTCTTTAATTTTTTATTTGAATTTCTTGCTAAAAGAGATTTTTGTTTTTGTTTTTTTTTTTTTGTTTTTTTTTGAGAATAAGATACAATTCTATTTTTTCAGGCTTTTAGAATTGTGGTAGGAGTGAATCTCATCTTTTTGTTTTCATTGATTGTCAAGGTCATTGCATTTGACCTTGTTCTCTGAGTCTTCAGGGTGTATCCTGGTGGCTTCATGTTTAGCTCCTTTTTTATTATTATTAGTATTATGAACAAAGAAGTCACGCTTTCTATCCTTGTATATCCTTATTCAAGGTCCCTTCCCCGTCCCACCACATCAGGTCATTCTCTCTTCTCCACAACTCCCATTCTCTCCCTGGGCAGGGCTTAGCTCAGCCTCCACTCCTGGCAGATCCAGTTTTCTCCCCCGAAGCACAAGACTGCGTCAGGTTCCCCTAGGGAAAGTGGGATCCAAGGAGTCAGTCCAAGGTGATTCTGATCCCAAGCTGTTCAGTGGTTGTGGTTTGCAGCTTGGGCATGCTTTGCTTTTTTCTGGTTTGTCTGTTTGTTTGTTTACAGTCCACTAATGAGTGAGTATATCTCCTGCTTATCTTTCTGGGTTTGTGATACCTCGCTCTGGAAGATATTCTCCAAATCCATTCATTTGCCTGCAAATTTTAGGATATCATTTTTTCTTACGGCTAAGTAGTACTCCATTGTGTAGATGTACCACAGTTTGTTAATCCATTCTTCAGTGGAGGGACATCTAGGTTGTTTCCAGGTTCTTGCTATTACAAATAATGCTGCTATGAACATAGTTGAGCTAATACCTTTGGAGTGTGAATGTGCCTCTTTAGGGTATATACCCAGAAGTGGTATTGCTGGGTCCTTGGGGAGATTGATTCTCAATTTTCTGAGAAA
>PVIH01011994.1:0-65889 GCA_004025045.1 Sigmodon hispidus
TGAAGATAAAGTAGCAAATCAGGAAAAAGGGTCATTACTAAGACTATATAAAGATGTCATGAAAACCATGAATAAAGATAGATAAAACATCAAAAAACATATGTGGGCATTCAATCCATAGTAAAGTCACAAGGATTAATAAACACATGAAGCAATGTGAACCTCATTAGACCAAAAGAAATAAAAATTCACGGCATTAAAAAAAAAAAAAGAAAGAAAAGTTAGGTATTATTTTGATGAGCCTCGTGTATATGTCATTTAGTCTTTTTTTTCTATCTTCTTATTTGTTCTTTTTTTGTTTTATTTATTTATTATTATGAATAAAGTCTCATTTTTTTTTATCCATGTTCAAACTTATCCCCTTGTTCAAATTCCCTTCCCCCTCCCACCCCTCCCAGTCACTCTCTCTTCTCCACATCTCATTATCTCCTCCCCAGCAGGGGCAAGAGGTCCCAAGGTCGCAAGGTGACTTAGTTCAGCATCAACTCCAGGCAATCCACTTTCCTCACCACAACATCAAGACTGGGTCAGGTGTTCCTCCTGAAGGAATGTACTCCAAGGTGCTGGTCCAAGGTTCTTCAGATCACAAGCTGTTCAGTGGTTGTGGTTTGCAGTTTGTGTATGCTTTGCTTTTTGTTTAGAGTCCACTAATGAGCTAGTACATCCCCTGCTTATCTTTCTGGGTTTGTGATACCTCTCTCAGGAAGATATTCTCCAAATCCATCCATTGCCTGCATATTTTAGGATATCATTTTTTCTTACTGCTGAGTAGTACTACATTGTATAAAGTTCTGATTATGGGAATTCTTTTTGATCTTGTTTAATTGGTGTTCTGTATGATTTTTGTATTTCTATAGGTACTTTCTTCTTTAGGTTAGGAAATTTTTTTTTCTATAATTTTGTGGAGAATACTTCCTATGCCTGTGATCTGAATTTCTTCTCATATTATATGCTTACTATTTGTGGACTTGTTTGTTTTATTGTGTCTTAGATTTTCTATGTTTTATGCTTGGATTTCTTTTAGATCTAACATTCTTTTTAATGAGCTATGTATTTCTTCTACTTTATCTTCAATGCCTGAGATTCATTTTCCATTTTGGTCTTTGTTGGTGGGTTTGTTTTACTTCTGAAAATTTGCATTTCAAGTTTTAGTTCAGTTTCTGCTCTAAGTGATTCTATTTCTCTGTTAAATTCTACCATCATGTTGTGAGTAGTTTTTATTATTTTATTCAGTTGTTTGTTTGTGCTTTTACAGACTTCACTAAGGCATTTATTCATATCTCCTTTAAGACTCTTGAACATATACATAATTACTTCTTTGAAGTCCTTGTCTTGTACTTCATCTATATTACATTTCTTAGGACCTATTTTAGTAGGGTACTGTTAGAGGCATATCGTCTTTGTTATTGATGTGTGGGTTTTTACATTAGTGTCTGGGCATATGGCATTGTGACAGTCCAGGTGGTTTGATGCTAAGTGTTAATATCTGGTATTATCATTTTTAGATGTATATTTTATTTCTTATATTGTTTGTTTGTTTGTTTTCTTTTCCAGTACCTGAATGCTAAGAAAGTGTTATGACTGTGGTTTGCCTCATAGGGAGTGTTTCTTCATATCTTTGGGTGCCTGAGAATACTAAAGACAGATTAAGGGAAAAGATTAAAAAGAGATATAAAAAATAATTAAGGGGGATCCAGTCCATACCAAGAGGAGTTAGGGGTGTTGTAGAAGGCAAGCTTTTGCATGTAGATTGCAAAAAAAAAAAAAAAAAACAAAGAATAATCTGGAGAACTAAAGATAAAATTGCTAAGAAGACACTGAAGTTCACCAAGGGTTTTTCATCTCCAGCACGTGGAATGGAAGAATGAGGAAGAACACCTGTTAGCAGGTTGTTACAGGATGAAAGGCGACAATAAGGAAATAGCAATGGATGACAGGTAGGATAGTGAGAATTGTCCTCTCAGCCCTTATGACTGCTAAGGTCTCAGGTAAAAGGTGTATCTAGGTATCCATAGTAATAACAGGTGATAGAGAATATAATGGAGGATGGAAAGAAGAATAGATATTGCCTCCCCAAGTCACAGCCTGGTGTAACCACTCATCCAGATTTTTCAAAGGTTTTTCTCTTTTACTCTAATCAAGAGACAAGGCCACAGTAAATTATGCAAAGTTCCCAGAAGAAAGTCAGCTGAGGAATATGAACAAAAGCAGATATCCCAGGATTCAATAACTATGAAGAAGTGTGGTTATACAGAGCATGATTCTCTCTGTGATTTAGAGGCTGGTTCAGAGTGGTTGGCACAGTTGAATTATTTCCTTGAAGTGTAGGAAAATGTCTGTTTTTCTGCTCTGAATCAGATAGTGTTAACAATAATAAGAAGTATTGCTGTGGGGTTTTTGTATTAATATGTCTTATATTACATAAAAATAATATTAAAATGTTTTATTAAAATATAGTTATTTATTGAATTTTTCTAAGAGTATTGAATTTGTGCATTTTTATTATTATAATGAAATATTAGAAACAAGTGACTCTGTAAAAAAAATAAATAATTTACCTCAGAATTTTAGAGGTTCAAGTGTTCACATTTGGTGATGTCCATTTTTTCTCATAGTCCTCACATGTCATCACATGGCAAGTTATAGGGAACATACATCATTTTCTACTTATATTTAATAAGGTTTTTGTGAATTTCATAACATTTGTTCCTATTCATCTTTATCCCATGACACCTACCACACCTACACTGCCTCTTCCCTATCTGCTCATGTCCTGTCTCCCTCTTGTCTGTCAAGTCCAATTTGTGCAGCCCATATACTTTTGTAGGGGGCCATACTATGAAGTAAGGGAAACCTACCAGTAGATATGCTATTAAACAAAACTGACCCATTCTCCTCTCAGCATCCTAGCCTCAGAGTGGGACTCTGTGCCCACTCAAATTCTCCATGGTAAGATTTGATCTGGTTTGAGCTTGCACAGATTTTGTGAATGCTGTGAACAGCATATGTGAGTTCATATATGCAACTATCTTGTTTTGGCCAGAAATATTTTTCTTATAGTATTAAATCATTTAAACTATTTGAAATCAGATTATATTTTATTTGTGAAAATGATGGAAATAGTACTTGAAGAGCTAATGTTCATGCCAAAAAATTAAAGGTAAACAGGTATTAATGTCCAGCATACATAATATTCATTCTATTGATTTCATTTCCTACATAATAAAAAGTACAATGAATTCAACTGTTTACAAGTCAAGAAAATTAGTATGTGTGAAATATATTACTTTGTTCTAAAGAAAGAGATAAGAAGTAATGTTAATTTGAGTAATCAAAAACATTACATGTATATATTCATAAGGACCATGATTTTGATAATTTCAATACCAATTAGATAAAACAAGTTCAGTAACACTGTAATTCTACTAAAAACCTCTACATGTGCATATATTTATGTGGGAAGTTAAATAGTTTATCTATCAACTCTAACCTTTAACCTCTTTTCTTGGAGCCCTTGATTCACATACTATTCCTAGTATGTTGTTCTGTGCTTTGTCTCATTCTTAAAAATGAAAGCACACATGTTTTATGTAATGAAGCATCTTCCAAGAGACAGAAGTTGTAGTTATGACTGTCCTTTTAAAAAATCAGTACAAATTGATCTCAGTCTATATATGTTCATAAAACTCTTAAACTTAAAAATTATGACATGACTTATAAGCCCTTAATATATAAATGTATTATGTATCAGAATAATATAATATCTAAACAAAGAAAACATCAGAGAGAAGGAGAGTTCAGTAGTCATTATAACACAGTAAAATATAATAAATTGGGTTAATAGTTTATTTATTCCCATTACGCCATCCAGGATTTACCTGAACTGTATTAAGTATGATTTACCATGCTGTAAATGCCTCAGGTAACTTTGCTCATCTTTTGATCATTCTCTGTGTTATTTTCCTGGTCACATGAATCTCCTTCCCATGTATTTTTCTACATAAACAACAAGGGAACTGGTCTTTGCTCTTAGTAGTGACAATTTAAATTAAAAAGAAATAAATATGAAATGTTACTAATTTCCCCATGAATCTCACTTATATATAACTTTTAATACAAAAGATCTGTATATGAAAATGACAAAAGCAAAATTGGGAAAAACTAAAATTACTTGAATGTGCTTCCCTGAGAGACTCCAGGCATTCTTCAGCAGGTCTTTCTTGTAGAGCACTACCCATCATATTCTTGATGCATTATTTAAAGCATTTTGGACATACACAAAGAGAATTCAGTTCTTTACTCAGTTAGGCCTACATAACATCTAAAAATAAGCAGACATTGTAGGGAACCAGTGATCGGGGGAACAAGGTGTTTGTTATCATAGTCTTATTAAATTTTTATCTCAACAGATCAAAGAAAATTTGACTTTAGGTCAAGAGGTATTTTCTAGTGCTTCATTTTATTTCAGAAATGTCAAGAGGTACTAGAAATTAGAGGGATTTTACCTAATTAGTGCTGATTTTGAATTACGTTTTGTGAAGGGAAAAAATCTTATAAATCAATATAGACATTTAGATTTGTTTTCTGATAAAATCAGATCAGATCTCCAAAGCTTATTCAATGCAGGTTGTGTAATAGTCTGTTCTTGCCTCCGTCTTTTAAAAGAAGTGTTCTTTTTAAAGTGATGTTGTTGTTATCAAAGGTAACACACAGTCAGATTTTTAGAAAATACTTTATTCAATATTAAGTAGAGAGTGTTGTTATTTATTTTATGGAATGTTAAACAAAAGATACAAGAATATTTAAAATACTAGTAAAAAGTGATGTGATATTAGAATTATATATTTTCTCAAAAATTACATATTTTCTGTGAGCTGAAAGAAAATTATTTCAAATTATTAAAATATAAAATAACAAATTTTTCCATGAATGAAGAATTTATAATCATTCTTTTCATAATTTTTTATCTGTTTATTCTATAATGTATTTTGAGTTTAATATGTTTAACTGTGACAGAAGAGTCAAGAAACTACTACTCAGAAAGCTTCATAGAATGTCTATCTGACCTACTGATAATAGAAAGATTAAAAAATGATGCATTCATTCTCAATAATTAAAATTCACTAGCTTAAATTTTCATATTCAAAAATATGATAGACATACATAAAAATTACTATTTAACAAATTAAAGTTATTATAAAGTTGGATGATTTATTTTTATAATCCTTTCTAAGGAAAATACATTTTAGCTGTGCTGTGTGGGGAAATCTTACTAGTTAATTAGTAAGTCATTCTTGACATTGTAGCTCTATTTGTAATTAAGTCTAATTCTGATTTATGCCGGAATTAACATTTGCAGGCACCATAACACTCCTCACTCCACATGGGTTGTAACTGTTCAGGTGACTACATTTAGAGTTGAACGGGCAATCACACCAAGCTCTGTGCTCTAGTTTCTAGCATTTCTAAAATTTTTGTTATGCAGAACATTTACCTCTCTAAACAATATGCTGACTTTTCAGGACAACATCTCTTTGTGCCCTGTCTTTTTCATCTTATCAAAACGCCTGGATGTTTTGTTTATTACATAGCATTGTAGTTGCACGATCTCAGGTTATATAAAATGAGACTCAGAGCCAAATATCTGGGGAGGCTAAAATATCAGAGAGAGCAAACACATTTTAATTTCATATTTACAGATTATGATAAATTAAACATTTTAAAACATTGAAATTTGAATAATTTAAATATAGTTTAGAAAAAAACTTAGTATTTGCATACTAGAGTTAGGCTCATGGAGATAACATACTACTGAGTGTATGCTGAGAGATCGCCAGATCAAATTTTTTTCCTGTTTTCCTTGTTCTAGAGGAGAGTCGCCCATTGGTTACAGGACATCTTTTAATATGTCTGTATTCTGATGTCAACATTACTGCAGGAACCAGCCAGCCTGTGTATTACATATATAGTAGGTGGCCATAAAAGGTTCACTTTCAAATCCAATTGAATACATTTTAAATTAGGACTGTATTAAAAAGTTCTAAATTAAAAGATTAACCCTAGTAGCAATAGTAACCCCATAAATGTTTATGTCTAAGTTTCAATATTGTTTAAATATTTGCAGAACAATCTGGTTTTTTTAAAAATGAGATATGGTTAATCTTCTACATCTTGATTTGTTATCAGGTTGGAAATTGCATAGCATTTGAACACATTCTAGGTATGGAAGATAACCATCACTGAGGGATAGCCCTACAAAACTGTTGGATTTCTACAATAACAGTAAGAGTAGAAAGATTTTGGCAGGATAAAATTTAAAAAATGGAAGTCAAAATAGTAACATAATTTGTATTTAGTAGTCTGACATTAAATGACTCCATTGTAGCTCTTCTGTCTGCATTCCTATTGATATTCTTACCCTTACAACATCTTTGTTAGACTTGACACATTCATGGTAAAGCTCAGAACTGGAGGCCAATGTACATTAAATCAAAGGCTCTTTAGTAGCTAATTATTATGACTCTGCTACATCTCTTTTCCTTGACTGGTTAAAGACAAATCATCCTTGCTAACTGACTAACAAGTTATATGCAAAATGAGAAAATAGAGAATAAGAAAGTAAAATTAATGAAAGTTTTTGAAAAGTCACATTTAAAGAACAGTAGCAGTTTTTTCCCTATTACGTGCCCATTTCATTCTGAAATCTGACCTGTACTGATAAAATTCACTGCCATTATTGTATGTTCTTTGCAATGTATTTGATGCTGCACCTGGAAAATCTCCGGCAAAGTGGATGGAAGATGCAAAAATCAGTCATTATTGTTCTGCTATTAAACTACAAATAAAAGCATAAAGGAGTGTAAATTGTGGCTAACTGTTGGGTCAGCTTACATGTGTAGAGCGTTTGTGAATCAATGAAAGCTGTAACTGAGGAATACTAAGAATGATGGGGATGACACTTTTTTCTCTCAAAAATTGTTAATTTTCATAATAGTCTTACAAAAGAAATTTGATTCACTTATGCACCAAGCTTTTAATATACAACAAAGAAGGTAACTACTTTGCAAAACGGAAGCTACTAAATTTAATTTGATTTTTAACTTTTGATAAATTGAGAAATTAAATAGCGCCACTTTGTACACAATCCTGTACAAGAGTAGAAAATTGTAAATAATATATTTGCAAGTTATTTGTACCTTGAATATCTTTACAGGGTACAAATTTTTGACATACCACATTGCTGCAATATCAATATAACTTTATATGAATTATTCACAAATTAAATATATCAGCTATTTGTAGTTTACAGTGTGTCAGGATGGCCAAGTGGTCTAAGGTGCCAGACATGTGTCTTATTTCCTCTGTAGTTTACTATGCAGCATCTCCACTATTGGAGCAACAGCAGGATATCTGAGAGGAGTTCTGCAGAGAGGATCCAGTATTGATGGTGCACCAAAGAGGCCTTAGAGCAGACTTATAACTTGTAAGAATGAACATCTGCAAGAATAACTGTTTAGTCCAAAGGGAATACAAATGACAGTTCCAGTGTTACTAACACAATTGAAGAGGTGATGGCAATGCAGGAAAGACAGGAGTGTGAAGCTGGTTTTTTAATTAGCATTTTATTATTTTTTTCTTTTCTTTTTTGGCCAGAGACTGCAAGGGTGGTGGGTAATTATGGAAGTACTGAGAAATACATGAAATTGGGATGAATGATGTAAAAATCCCAAAGAATAAATGAAACAATTATGCTTTTTTTAAAGGCCACTGTTTGCAATCATGCAGTATGGCTGTTTCTCAGAAAACTGGAAATCCATCTCCCCAAGGACCCAGCAATACCACTTCTGGGTGTATACCCTAAAGATGCACATTCACACTCAAAAGGCATTAGCTCCACTATGTTCATAGCAGCATTATTCATAATAGCAAGAAACAGGAAACAACGTAGATGCCCCTCAACTGAGGAATGGATTAACAAACTGTGGTACATCTACACAATGGAATACTACTCAACAGTATGAAAAAATTATATCTTAAAATTTGCAAGCAAATGGATGAATTTGGAGAATATCCTCCTGGGTGAGGTATCACAAACCCAGAAAGAGAAACAGGGGATGTACTCACTCATTAGTGGACTCAAACAAAAGAGCAAAAAGCAAAGCATGTCCAGGCTGCAAACCACTGAACAGCTTGGGATCTGAAACACCTTGGACCAGCACCTTGGATCCCAACCCTCCAGAGGAACACCTGAGTCAGTCTTGATGTTGGGATGAGAAAAGCAGATTTGCCTGCAGTGGATACTGAACTAAGCCTTATTGGGACCTTGGGAACTTCTGCCCTTGCTGGGGAGGAGATAAAGTGATGGGGAGAAGAGAGAGTGACTAGGACTGATGGGAGGGTGAAGGGAGTTTGAACAAGGTATACACGGATAAAAAATATGACTTTATTCATAATAAAAAAAAGTTTCACACAAACATAAGTTTCTTTATTTTTAAATGTTATAAACTGAATTAATAAAATAAATGGAAACTAATGTTTTTAAATGTTCTTTTAAAATTAAGTATCTCAATTTTGTGATAACAATATATTGTACAATTAAGTAGCAATCATATATACATACATTTAATGTTGCATTCACACAAAACCTCAAATCAATATGTAGTTTTTGCTTTGATAAGTAGAAAACAAAAAGCATTGCAAAAATGAGAAATTTTATAATGCCCTTTTTTGAATTCTTAACTGTAATCCTGTTAACTGTCTTTGTAATGTTAAAATTGATACCTTTATTCCAACTTAAATTCTAGAAAAGAACATATTTAGAAATCAGAAAGTTAATTCAAAGGATGTTAAAATATTGACTGTGTCAAGTTTCCAAGGCAGTAAAGGCCTGATATTTGAAAGTAGAGCTACTCCATAATAATTCAGATTTTGAGGTGAAAAGCTTTAAAAAAGAAAATGAAACTTGCCAAGTTATCTTGTTAATGGTTTCTGTCCTGTCAGAATCTCTCAAATACCCAACAGCCACTTCCCAAATTGACTTGGAGGCTTAATATTAAAATAACTACTGTACCAGTAGCTCAAGCATATTGCTAACCAGCTCTTTCACTTAAATTAATACATGATTTTTATCTATGTTTAGCCACAAGGCTTAGTACATCTGCTCAGTGCAGCATTCTCATCTTGCCTCCTCTGAGTCTGGCTGGCGTCTACGACTCTGCCTTCCTTCTTTCTAGAATTCTCTTAGTCTGGTCACCCTGCCTATACTTCCGGCCTGGCTAATGACCAATTAGCATATTACTAAACCAATTTAAGTAACAAATCTTTACAGTATACAAGAACATTATCTCACATTATCTACAGAATCTGAAGTGTCTTTTCTTCTCAACCTTCCTCTTCTCGCACCCCCCCCCCACCCAGCATGCTTGCTCATTTCCTCTCAGATTTATGGCCACCATTTAAAAATTATTTTTATTGTTTCCAAGTGTAAGTATAAATACAACCTGCTCAGTCCATTTGTTGTTGTTTGTATATAGATGCTTTTAGGGCACAACACTTACATGGTACACATTTTGTCCCCCATCCCTAGAAACAACTGAGCAGAGATAAGTAGCTTGCAACTCTTTAAGTGGTAAGGGTTAGAAGGTGGAGAGGCATGAGATTTTTCTCATCCATGCTGATGTGTCAAATCATGTTATCATTGTTTAGGTATGGTAACTAGGATGACAAGGTTTGTTGATGGCTGATGTGTGATTTTCAACATATTGTTTCGTCTTTTCAACATTCCAATAGAAGAAAAGGCATCTAAGCCCCTTTATACTGTTCCTCTGTCTCTCCCCCTTTCTTTCTCTCTCTTGAAAATGGATTGTTTATTCACATCATATATCCTGATCATATACCCTTTACCCTATTCATTCCCGTTCTTCTCCACGTCTCCTCCCACCTCGATTCAATCTCTTATTAGAAAACAAACAGGATTCTAAAGAATAATAAATAAAATGAGATAAGGTTAAACAAACAAACAAAACTAACTCATAGGAAATGAAAGCAAACAAGCAAACAGACAGAAGGAAAAAAATGCCGAAGAGATGGCACAAGAAACTTAGACTTGTTTCCACATCCAGGAATCCATTTAAATACTACACCCAAAACTATAATATATATGCAAAGGACCTATATGATAAAAAGAGAGAGAATATCTATATATTTATAAATTATATATAATTTAAAATTTACATATATTATATATGTATATATATACATTTCTTTTTTAAAAAAAGAAAGGAAAAGGAGAAGCCTCAACATACTTCTGTGAGACAAGAAACCTCTGAAGTTGCCACTGAGTTCATTTTAATGTTGCCTGTTTACTGATGAACATAAAGCCTACACTCTAGAAATGTTTGTTTCTCCAGTGAGACTTCCTTGGAGGAATTTGCATTTTTCATTTGTTACTGATTGTTAATTGGAGATGGATTCTGGGTTAGGGTTGGGGACATGTGTCCACTCCTTTCGTCACTATGACCCCGCTTGTGCAGACTTGTTTATACCTTGGGTGTGCTGTCTCAGTCTCTGTGAGTTTATGTATGTGCCTCTTATATTGATTAAGAGGGCCTATCTTCCTTCCTGTCCCTCTGTCCCCTCTGGTTCCTTACTCCCTCTGATTCTCCTTCTGTGACATTCTCTGAGTCATCTGAGAGGTATTTGATAGAGACATCTCGTTTGTGGCTGGCTGAGTGTTTTGAGGTCTCTCATTATCTGCACATGGTCTGGCTGTCGTTCTCTATGTTTGTTCCCATGTTCTGCAGGAGGAAGCGTTGCTGATGAAAGCTGAGCAATGCACAGATTTATGACTATAGTGGAATGCCACTAGGAGTCATGTTTTTGTCTCTTTAGAGCAATAGTACCAAGTTTATATAAGAATACCTAATGATATCTTATGAAATTAGAATTTTATAGGATACTTACTGTTATTTAATGAATGATTGCATGTGAGTGGTAAAACCTAAGGAGGGAAGTTTGGCTGGAGTGGGGCTGACTGCAGTTCTTTCAATAAAGGGAGGATAACTTCTAAATAAGGAATCATGAAAATTCACAGAGCTCTTGGCATAGGGACAAAGGAAAAGATAATCACCGCTTGGCTTCACTGAACGGGTATGTGAAGTCTACATTTTCATAGTAGGAAGAGCAATAGGTAGCTTCCACATACTTCTATCATTGAAGCACTCTTCTGCTTATTCCCACATACTAAGTAAATTAATAAGAACTGTAGGATAGCTGTCTTCATTGCTACTTCAGTTAAGGATAAAAATGGGTGAGGTGAGTGACAGAGCTGAGATTTCAATAATAGCTACCCTGACTCTAGAACTTTCTCTTTGACAAGATCCATGCAACAGAGGAAAGCAGCAATGTCTCCCTCATGCTTTATGTATTTCTTTAAAAAACAAAGTTGAACTCTTCCTGCACATACATATACAGGAACTATGATTTCCTCTAAGTATCACAAAAATTAAAGTTCCAAAAATTAAAGTTTTACAAGCATTTTTCCTCATAATAGAACAAAATACTAAGCCAGCATAGGCTTTCTTATGTAATCTTTGCATTAATCATCTATTTTAATTCTCTTATCTAATTTCCAGTTCTGGTGACACAAAGCTTTAATCAGAGGCATAGGTAGGCAGATCTCTATGAGGAGGCTAGTCTGTCCTACAGAAGGAGTTACAAGACTGCCAAAGCTACATAGAGAAACCCTGTCTCAAAAACAGAGACCAAAAACAAAGGAACCTCCCCCTCCCAAACAAAAACCCAGAAACAAAAGTAGCACAAAGAACTAGCTGACTAGATTATCACACTTACCTTAGTCTAGTGTTTGTGTTCTATGAAAGCAATGAGCAATTTTGTTGCCTTCATTTTGAAACAAAGTTTTAATACTTAGAAAGTCAGCAATCATTTTGAAAGAAGCTAATGAGCCTTTCAGTGAAACCAATTTTAGTGGTGTGTCCAGGGTTCATTATACAATTATTAGAAATACCATTTATGTAACACATATCTAAACTATAACTATTTGTAATTTTATTTTTTCTGTTAGGTCCTATGTGAGCTACTTTTCTATAATAAAAATTTTATTTTAAAAGGCTTATTAAAATGTCCTGTTTGAGTATCTACTGATTAGTTTAGGTAAATTACAACTGTGAGTGAGACTTGAAGGTATCATTTTCAGTGCAAGGAAATTTGTGGGTCGGCAGTAAAAATGAAACCACTATCAGTTTTATTTATGACCTAATATATAAAGTTGCTAATTGCTTTTAGAAAGCTAAACATCTATGTCTCAGGTAGACTAGTATTTAATGGAATTATTTAAGATTCAGTTAATTTTTCACATCAAACAGAACCTACCCTGAAAGTTTTAAAAATGAACTTTTCTGCCCCACCTCACATCCTTTTGTCAAGAAAACTTACTAATATTATGTACAAATACTTTGGGAACGCAACTTTGAAATAAACATGTATGTCACTTAAATGGTGATATTTTTTCCATTATAACACAGTTTTTCATATCAAAGTGAATATTCAGCTACATTATGAATGATGTATAGGTTGCAAATATGTTAACATTAAGCATTTTCAATCTAAATCATAAAGCAGCCAATTTAGGATTGTGTACTTTTAACTTTTATAGCAAATGTAATTTAAAGAGTTACTTTTTAAGGAAGATAACATAATTCATATATTTGCTTTTCTTTTTTCCCTAAAAGAGATTAAATGTAGTTGAAAGCAAATATTTCCATAAGTTATTCTCCATAATAGTAGGGGAGATTGTACTACATATTTATGTTATGTTGGGCATGTATTAAACTCACAGATAGATATTAGCAATTACATTACTACTTGATAATGAAATGACAGGTTAAGTTTATGCGGCTCAAAAGAACTGATTCTGAATAGCCACATGTATACAACAGTCATTCTTTCTTTTAATATCTAAAGAGTATATAATTGTGGAATTCCAAGCTGAAATATTAGAAAGCTTCCCTTTCTTTTTGAGATAGCAATTCTGATATATATTTTAGAAAATGAAAGTATCATAAAAGGGAGTTATTGCATCGATTATCTACTATACCATGAGGGTCAAGTGTAATATTGTTCTTTCACACTGTTAGTACAAGAATGCAGTTTTCAATTTCTCATATACAATAAATCAGTTCAAATTGTCTGTTATCTGTATTTATATTCGAAATGGTTTCACAGGATAGAATGAAGACTGTGGAGAACTATGTCCTTGCTTACTGAAAAAACTGCAGTCTGCTTTACAGACTACTACACAAACTTATTTCTTTAGCTCTTAGCTCTTACAAGTTCCTTTTGTATATGGAAAACGTAGTTAGCTTTTATGTTGGCCTTCTACTGCTAGGGTGGGATTTTTCTTTAAGTGTGTTTTATACACTAGTGAGACACAGCTAGAAAAAAACTAACGTCTTCTTTTTGAATAGTTATTAATTGCAAATAGCTTCTAGGTAAGGGATGGGAACATGTGTCCAGCTCCTTCACAAGACTGGGACCTCATCTTTGAGAACCTGTGTGGGCCCTATGCATGCTGCTGCAGCTCATATATGAGTCCCTTCTATTGTGTATTTTTCCTGGGGGTTCTCCACTCACACTGGACCTTGCTCTCTTTCTGGGAGTATGAAGAGAAGAGAATCTAGGAGGACTTAAAGGTAATGCAGTAATCTTTTTTCAAAAATACAAGAAGAAGAAGAAGAAGAAGAAGAAGAAGAAGAAGAAGAAGAAGAAGAAGAAGAAGAAGAAGAAGAAGAAGAAGAAGAAGAAGAAATTGTAACTTTCACCCCTGGTAAAGAATCTGTTATAGCAATCACCAATGCTTAGATTTTACAGCTACAAGAAGAAAAAGAGGATTCCGTAGTGCCCTTTACACCAGGAAAACAGGGTGCAGTGCACTGTGGTGATCAGTGAAGCATGGCGTGTTTTTCTCCCTGTAGATTTCCTTGTGGTTGTTTTTTGCATCTAAATTTGCTTTTCTGTTATTGTATCTAGTTTCTTAAATATTTTTATTATTTTACATCTCTTCCTTTCTTTTTTTATTCGCCTTTGATTCCCTCTTCAACTTTTTTAAATTTTATTACCTGATAATTAATCTGTTTCCACTAAGGACAATGTTGTCCATGTTTTTGCCACATTCCAATCACTACGTCTTCCAAACTCTGGGCATATTTTAATTCACACTCACATTGTGTTTGGGCATAGATTATTACAGTTCATGCAAGTCCAAATAAAGCATTCTCTATGGACTCTTGACTGTATTTGCCCTATAGTCCTATCTCTCCATCACACAAATGGCAATCAGTTCAGGCAAAAATAATCTAAGAGAGCTCTGATTTTTCTTTTGCTTTCACTCCAGCATCTATAAAGCCGTAAATCCAATAAAGCATCAGATTCCACCTTGAAATGACAGCCTAAATCTTCACATTCTAAGCTTATCTCTAGTGTGATCATCTTAATCTAAACCAAAATAAATTCGTATTTATGGAATAACTCCCAACTGGTTGTCTGTTTCCCACTCTCATGGTAAATCACATCCCTGAGTATATATCACATCAAACATGGCTTTTACATAAACTCCCTATATGAAAATACTTTTTAAGCATGTTTATTATGATATAAGCCCAGTACTCTTACAATAACTAATAAACCTTGTTATTCTTTTTTTAATAACTATTTATTTGCCTTGGTGTTTGCCTACATGTGTATCTATCTGTGTTGGATCCCCTGGAAGTGGAACTATAGACAGTTGTGAGCCGCCATGTGGGCTCTAGGAATTGAACCCTAATCCTTTGGAAGAGCAGTCAGCACTCTTAACCACTGAGCCATCTCTCCGGCCCCACCTTGTTATTCTTATTGGCCTTCAGTACCCCTTAAGTTCTAACTCTTTCTCTTCTCTCCTGCCCATTTTCTGTCACTTGGCTTGCTTTTTCCTTATTTATTCCTTAATACTTTGCATTTGGAGTTCTATCTATCTAATGTTTCCCTTGCAGATATTTTTGCTATTTACATATGTTTAGATAATTTATTTTATAACATTTGCCAATATGAAATTATACCATAACACAAAACCTATGTAGTCTCCTGTCAGTTGCCCTAAGTTGATGATAAACTCAACTAGAATAGATTACTCTGTTGTTCAACATTATATACTCATAGTACAAGAGTGTTCTTAGTATGTGGCTGTCACTCAGTAACTGTTACTTGAATATATAGGTTAACTTAGCTCCATTTCCATGAGCTGCCAATATAAGAAACTCTGATGTTTTCAGTAGGCATTGTGCAAGAACTGATGTCCCTTTTGGATAACTAGCTGCTGTTGATAATTATGACCTAAATGACAAGATTAATATTACAGACATTAAAGATATAGCTATGAGTTAAATGGGAGACCCAGTATAATGTGTAAAACAAATCTTATACAATATATATTTTTAAAAAATCCATGCTATATCCAAGAAGAGGCCAAGACAATTAAATATAGTTTGGTAACAGTGTGTGATATTAGAACACAAGTAAATTTTTTTTTAAATTCTGGAGTTATATAGGCTTTATGAATATAATGTGTATTTATTAGAATGTTGCTTATAGCTAATATACCACATACCACAATATTTTAAAGTGTGTTGGAAAGCCTTGACCTAATTTATGTCATAACTCTAACATTATTCTAAAAAGTATTAATAAAGGTTCATTTCTTATATTTTTTGAAAATAGCTAAAGAACAAAATAAGGTAGGTACAGACATATCAACATTTAGGCAACTCCATTTTTTTATTAAGTTGTA
This sequence comes from Sigmodon hispidus, assembly GCA_004025045.1. Lineage (NCBI taxonomy): Eukaryota > Metazoa > Chordata > Mammalia > Rodentia > Cricetidae > Sigmodon > Sigmodon hispidus. The sequence continues at coordinate 15,839 of PVIH01011994.1, forward strand.
TTTTTCTACATTAACTGAAGCAAAACTTAGTTCATGGTCTTGCCAATTAAATAGTATGTTTCAATTGCTTAATGCCCTAAAGAACAAGTCATCTAACTGACAGCAGCTCTCTGGATATAGCTAATTAAAATGAAATCCAATCTCTGTGAATCCCAGATCATTGGAGCAAAGCCAATGGACAGGAGTTTGCTTCAGAGCCCTCAGGGGATCACATTCAAGTTATCTCTGTATTGTTTGTCTGCATTATCTCAGCACATCAATAAAGAAAAGGTGAGACAAAATGAAAATAAACTTTCAATGATAATGCTTATTTATATTTGGCTTGGATTCAATATACATTGAAAAAAACTTTAGAAGAGAAAATACTTTTTAAAAATCTGCATCTTTTATTTAGTAATATATCAAAAGAAGAGAAATTTGATTATAATAGGAATTTGCTGAACAGGATGAAAAAAATGTAGGTTATTGTCTGGATGTGTTGAGTATCTTTGATTCCTGATGCTTATTTCATTTACATGGTATAGTGTGCACACTCACATACCACGAGCTCTGGCTCTTGACTCAGATGTCATATGTGCCTTCATACCTACTCACCTGATGGTGGCTCTCCAGACAGGAATCTGGCTTAAACTGCATACTTTTAGACTTCACACATTTTTCTTATTTCCTAATCAAGGCAGCCAGAAATGAATTAGCTCTTGGAGGTCACCCAATGGAGTATACTGTTTTTTTAATTAGCAGTATAAACTGTCTCAGATCTTCATTAGGAAGAGCAAGGAACAACACAAAGGCCTATCAAGTTATTTAAAAAGGATTCAGTTATTATTTTGCTTTATGTAAAGCAGTTGCTAACTTAAGGAATTATTGAATGAATGTTATTTTTAAATAAAATGCAATAAAATTCTAATACTAAAGTAAAAAAATATACAACTATATTTTGAAATCTATTTTCCATAGCACTCATTTTTTTGGGGGGGGAGACAGAAACAAGACCAAGTTCTACAGGTTCAAACTAAACATTGATTAATTTTTTTTCAAGGAGGCATCATGCTTGACTTATGTGGTATAGAAGTTGCTGTAATCTAGACACAGAGGCCTGTCTTCATACTTCACTGCAGAGGCCTATTAGGAAGTTTTGATTCAGTTGAAAATGTTTGTATAATTCCCACCTCAATTCATTTCATTCTTCACATACTTTCTCTTATTTAGTGTCAAGGTATTTGTAGTTTTAATCAAGAATTCATTTTAAACGTGTGGAGGATGTGTGTGTGTGTGTGCGTGTGTGTATGCGTGTACATGTGCGTGTGCGTGTGTGTGTGTGTGTGTGTGTGTGTGTGTGTGTGTGTAATAAGCTGAGAATGTGTGTCCCCTTCCTTCCACCTAACGCCACTCTGAGGATTGAAGTCTGGCTGTCGTCACATTTGCAATGGACACCTTTAAGCACGGAGCAATGTCATCTCTGTTCACTGTATCAAGTGAAAATAAAGCACACTTGTGACAAAGCCCCAACTTCCATTCCCCCCAAAATGAGAATGGAAGTGTAGGGCAATCCTCCTGGTAAGGAAGATGCTATAGAAAGGTTCACAGGCATCATGCAGGAGTGAAAGTACAGACATGGTATGTGTATTTGTAGCATTCAGTCTGGGGTTAACTGTCAAATGTGAAAATACAAATGCTTTGAAACAGCATTATGTAAAAAGGGTTTTAACAAAACTATGTGTTTTTAGAAATTATGTGAAATACTTTTAAAATTGTAATAAATTTTGGCCTGATCATTTTTAGTTTCATTGTTCTCATAAATCATTCACAAGTAACTCAGTTGGACTGCTTATATCTGGTTTTGTGCATTTAGATATGCATATTCATACAAAACAAAAAACAAAGTAAAGCTTCCCTGTGACTTTTCTGCTAACCTTTCAAATGTGTTTATGGTATTGTTTTTGTTGTTTCCTTAGAGAAGCATTTGAGAGACATTGCTTTGAATTAATACTTCCTTATAGTTTAGGAAGGAAAAGATGAAATCATTAGGCCATATTTCCCTGATCATTTGTCCAACGGCTTGGCTCCTATGGTGAAGGTAAAAGATCTTATGAGCTTTGTTTCAGTTTTCACTGAAACAGATTCACTTGAAGTAAAAGAAAAAGGTTCCTTTATGCTGCTTGCTCTCAAGCACTTACTTCCATTTAGCTTAATTCATCATTGGAATGGGTAGGAAAATAACTGTAATTTTTCACTACTTACTTGTCTAAGCTTTTAGTTTGATAGTATCTTAATTAATAGCAAATGACATTAATATATAATCCAATTTTCAATCAGAAACTGCCTTCTAAACAGCTTTATATAGACAAAGATACTGTTATACAATTTATCTATTCGAAAGTTATGATCTTACAGTGCTTCAGCTTATTGTAGTGTTATACATCCCATCACCGTAATTAAATTTAGAATGTGAGAACACATGGAGAAAAGTCTGTGACCACTGATGTCCTCCGAACAACATTTTACTCTATTCCTTTCTCTGAGCACCCAGAACATCTGGACAACCATTCTAACCTACTATAAAAATCAATGTTCTTAGATTTTACTTAGGACCTAACCAGAGTGATTTTTTTTTCTTTTTTTTTTATTGGTTTTTGAAAATCAACATCAAAAATTATATAAAAAAGCAAAACACTCAGAAGAGATTACAAAATACCCATACAGTGATGAAACTTCTCTTTTCTCTAAAATACATGAAACATAAAAAAACAAAATCTAAAGTTTCTGAAGCCAAGTTAGGCTCAGCTACAGATAAAGAAAGCACAGAATTAAGTCACAGCAAATGCCCACAGAAGCACTAAGGCCACCACAAATTTCTGCTAAGTAACCCTTCTATAGATAAACCAGAAATTTCGTTTTGTGTATGTGCATGTTGTAAATCACTTTATTCACCCATCATCTTCCAATGAAAAACAGAATGTTTTTGCTTAAAGTCCACTAATGAGTGAGTACATCCGCTGCTTATTCTACTGGGTTTGTGAGACCTCGATCCGGAGGATATTCTTGTGTGCTTGTTTTATTCATTTAAGAGAATACTCTCCAAGGCCAAACACACAGTCACAAATGAGAGGATTTTGTCTTTTTATGTTGGTGGGAAGGTGGCACTTATGCTTTTTCATCATTGGTTGATGGACAGTTCTGCTTCAGCATTGTGGTTGTTGGGAACAGTCCATAAAAATATATGAGTGCTGACACCTCTATAATTTATTAACTTTATTTGTTTTACATATATATCCAGTAGAAGGATCCTGATTATACAATAATTCTAAAAAAAAAAAATCTTTTAACTAACCTTGGTATTGTTTTCCATAATGACTATACTAATCATATTCCTACTAAAATGTACAGTGATTCCCTTTTCTATATATTCCACAAAATTGTTTATAAGTCTTCTTGATAATAGCCATTGTTCAAAGACTCTTTTTAGATTCCTACAGCCTCTTAACTGTAATCTCCTAAAAAAATCAAAATCAAAAGGCAAATTGCAAATTTGCAACATATAATGGAACAGAATATATATTGCCATTTCAATATGAAATAAAGGGAGTATAGTGAGGAAATACTGGACCGAAATCCAGCTGGGTAAACTCCTAACTTTTCATCCCCATGTCTGATACCAGAACAATCTTCAGATTTCCTACTCTTCTCAGATTTGTTGCTAGCAGCCCACTTGTTTCTCTTGGATTGGTTCCACTCTATTAGCAGCTCTCCTCAGAAGGTATTCTACAATGCTGGCATCTCTAACATCTTGGGGTCTCCAAGGCATTCCAGGTTTCACCTTCACAGCTTCATGCAATGGCTTCTCTAGGCCTCCATCCATTCAGAGACACCCATGACACATCTGGCCTCAATGGCTTTTCTTAGTTAAGGAGCCAAATCTCATAGCCTCTTTCTTCTAGCTTTAACTCCAGAAACATGTGGCCAAACCTGCCAAAATCTGTTGCTTACTGGAGCAGGAACATGGCCCCCTTCTTTAACTATGTCTTTATCAACTTTCTATTTTGGATTGTTACCTTTACTGCCTAAGCATGGCTATCCTGGAACTTTCTCTGTAGGCCACGCTGGCCTCAAACTTAGAGATACACCAGCCTCTTCTTTCCCAGTGCTAAGATTAAAGGTGTGCACACTGCAATGTGCTATAAGCTTTTCCTAAATTCTTTTTAACAAGTTGGAAAGTTAGCTAGGTGAGATTGTGGCCTAAGGTTACCACTCCGTTTATTTCATTTCTTAGTATGATAGCTCCTTGAACACAGAATTTAGCTCTATTTCTCTTTCTGGTATTTGTTTTGTTTTTGTTCTTGTTTTCTCCTCAAATATTTTTTTTTCTTGTTCAGCTTGCTTCTTTTCATTATAAATCTTCATCAAACTTAACGCTAACAACTCCACAAAAGAGTAATTATACTATATTATACTATGCTGTTTGAGATTTCTTCTGTCAATAGAATTAATCCAAAATGCTTCACTTTTGCCTCAGGCAGACTTTTCTGACAAGGGCAAAAAAAAAAAAAAAAAAAAAAAAAAAAACAGCCACATTCTTCACAAAAATGTCAAAGAAATTATGTCTGTGCAACATGCTAAAATTCTTCTCTGAAACCTCTTGAAGTAGCCTACCATGGTTCATCAAATTAGCATCAGTTCTTTATTCTCCTACTAGTATGGGCCATAAAGCAGCACTTAAAGCATTCCATTGCTCTCTTAACCCAAAGTACCAAAATCTATATTATTGCAAACAAAAGCACAATCTGATCTATCACAATGCCCAAGTCCCTGGTACCAATGTCTGCCTCAGTTAGGATTTCTGTTACTGTGAAAAGACATTACTTTAGCAACTTTTATAAAGGAAAATATTTGAGTTGTCTCTCTTACAGATCAGAGGTTCAGTCTATTATCATCATGGCAAGAAACATGCCAGTGTTCAGGCAGACATCGTGCTGCCTACATTTTGATCAGAAGGCAATAGGAAGTGGGCTGAGACACTAAATGAAAACTGAGCACAAGAGACCTCAAACCCTACAAAAGAGAACTATCCCTCCAGTGACACACTTCCTCCAACAAGGCCATGCCTCCTATTAGTGCCACTTCCTTTGGGGACCCTTTCTTCGAAAACATCACAGATACTTTGTTTTAACTTAGGAGCACACAGAAACTTATCTAAAACATCCTTTCAAAAATTTTTATGCCTCTAAAACTAGGTTACACTTTTTCGTAAGTAAAAAAAAATTGATAAAAATTAATAGAGATCCTTTGAGCTTAGTCAAAAATTGCTCAATCCCCAGGTCACTAGCCAAAACCAAAATAAAGTAAGGTAAACAGTGTTTTCAGAAAACTTTTTTCTTTGCACCTCTCACTTTCAGAGTACTGCTTTAAACTCTTAAAAATAAGCAGGATATTTATCAAATATCAAAGCAGGATATTTTAAATCATATCCATGATTTAAGATAACTATAATTCTACAGCTGTATCTAGACTTTTACTTGCCTGCAGGTATCAAGGCAGCTAGATGTCTATTTCCTTGGAACAATGTTAATATTTCAGCTTTGTATATTTAAAATAAGATTAACACTAGCAACAAAAAACAGACTAATCCTCTGAAAAGGAAAGTGTGTATGCACAAGTGGGTGTGGGTTCACAAGTCTGTGAGCTCAAACAGATTCCTAGACACATTCCATTAAGAAGAAAGAAAGAAGAAAAGCATCCAATTTGTATCTTTTTTGTAGTATATTGATGTGTGCAGAAAATCCTTATCAAAATTTAATGACCCTAAAGGTAGATATCGATTTTCCTCTCTCCTCAGACAATATTTCATTTGTGATATTGACTTGCCACAAATGAATGTTTGCTTAAGATACAATGGTACATGTTACAAAGAAATTCTACATAAAAGGCTTGCAGCTTTTGGATTCTTCAAGGAACAAAGATGATCACAGCCAGCAATAGAACATAAGAATCAAAGAAAATTCATCTCTTTTACTGTTCATTTTTCTACTCATACGTGTGTGTGCTTTCATATACACACAGAAACATTTTCATATGCATGTATGCATGCATATGTGTGTGTGTGTGCTGGTAGATATATTTACCTTGGAATTAATTTTTAAACATGTGAGTCAGAACCCTTTAGTGTATTGCCAGTGTGAGAGGTTGATTTAGAACAAGGGCAAACTAGTGTGTTACAAAAAGCTACAATCCAGGAGGTTTAACCAACCACCAGGAGTATATTTCTCCCCAGTTCTACACCTTCAAAGTCAAGATCAGCATGTTCCCCAGTCAATTCTCTAAGAAAGGATGTGTTTTCATTGTCCACAGTTCTTTTGTTTGTGGCCACATAATTCCAGTCGGCATGTGACAATTTCATCAAGAACAAATTTTCCCTTAGAGACACTAACCACACTTAATAAGGATCCCACCTGTGACTTTGGAACTCTTACCATCTCTAACTTCTTTCTTTCACAACCTTTGAAAATTTTCTTGAGGTGTGAATATGCAGTTAGGCTTAGGAGAAGACCTAATTTTCCTCTCTCAACAGGTATTTGCAAATAGTATACTGGATAAATATCTGTGAAGAGTTCATGGCATTACTTCCTTTTTAGGTGCCTGGATTCTGTTTGATCTGGATGTCTGTAGGACTTTTACATGCTGTCAAGGCCTCAGTTATTTCATATGTGTATCCGTTATGTTGTGTCTAGAAGCCACAATTTTCTTAGACTAATCTGCCACCTTTGGTTCTTAAAATATTTCTACATCATCTTCCTCACAGATCCTCAAACTTTGTAGAAAGGGTTTGAATAAAATATCCAGTATAGAACTGATTACTTCAATGTCTCTTGCTCTCTACACACTGTCTAGTTATAAATCTCTGTGATAATTAACATATACTACAAAAAAAAGAAAGTGAAAGAAAGATAGATAATCAGGCTTTCTTTTTGCATTTTTCATCAGTTATGGCTTGCCCTGAACCACAGTAGACACCAAAGTGACACGGTGTTTTTATGCTTGGATTCCAATTTACAGTGTTTTCAATATCCCGCACGGATGTCACTATCTGAAGCCAGTCTAACAGCTCATATCATGGCATAGTTGTTTCAAAATATCTGTGAAGAGTTCATGGCATATAGTGTTGGTAAAAGGGAAGTTTCTCAGACTATAATACTTAGTTCCTTTGCTCCTTATATCACACACACACACACACACACACACACACACTTAGGAGAGAGAGACAGATTTAAGTTGTTAATAAAGGGGTCAGTTTCCTAATTTTCAGTGTCTTATTTGCAGAAAATGAGGTCACAAGTGTATTTACTCTATAAACATATAGTACTTATAGTGAAAATGAAAACAATTTTAGCATTTTAACAAGACCTTAACCTTTATACCTGCTCTGCAGAGAAAGGAAGTCACCCTATTTTGTCTTGGACAGAAAATTATGTCAGGAGTCAACACTTTTCAAAGATCAGAGAGCAAGCAAGATTTTATTCAGCACTACTGTAGTTAGAAATGTTTTCTATTATTTAGCAAGAATAGTGAATACAGTATACCATGATGGGTCAGCAATAGGCTCCATATCAAACTATATTGATGTGGGTGTGAGTATACCACTTAAGACTTTGTGACCTTGGTCAAGGTTTCTGAAGTCACTGTTCTATAAAAGTCATAATAATAAATTTACAATTCATTCTTGTAAATTAATAAATTAAGTGGACACAGTTAATACCCCATACACTCAAAGCATTAAAAAATACTGAGTGTTTGCTAGTGGAGAACTAAATTATTTACAACTTTTCCAATGGCTTTAGGTTGGCATATCAAATAAGCAACTGCTTTGTTGAGGTAGATATTTTAACTACAAAAATTTGCTTTTAGCTTGCAATTAAATCGATTCCAAACTAGGATACACTAGCCTTTTTCGCTGACTTCAAATTAATGTCCCCTTATGTATGTGTATTCAAGCTTGAGAACCAACAGCATAAGCTATCATAAACTAAATAATAAACAAAACAAAGTACTTCTTATAACCATGTTCAGCCTAAAACAAACAGAATAATAACAACAACAACAAACAAAAACAAAACCAATCAAACAACAACAAAAAACAGACTCATTCCAGGAGAATGACCTTTACTCATGTTTAATTGTCTGTTATAAGTAAGCATAAAGATGCCTAATTAAAGTAGTGGCTCTGGCCATATATATTTTCAAAGTTTCAATTCTACTATTGCTTAGTGGGAAGTTAAAGAATAATGGAAGTATCTGATACTGGAGTGAGTCATTGATGTACCTGTTTCTTGGTGATGCAGAAATGTCAAGGACTCACAAGTGGTGCAGAGGAAGTGGGCTTGAGAACTGAGATTTTTTAGAACAATGTTTCTCCTCTGTTTATGAGAACTAATCCTTTTCTATATTATGAGTAATATCTTATCCATAAATATGTTTCATGTGGAACTGTCAAAGTCATTTTATCAATTTCTATGGGCCTGGCTATGTCTTCATGCATAATGAACTTTGGCACCTTTTGATTGAAAAACCATAGCACATGGAGATTGGTAATATACTTTTAATGAACAGAAATACGTTTCTATACATTTATCTTCAAATTCTGGTTTCATACATTTATCTTCAAATTGAAGTTCATTTGCTACTGGAAGACAGATACTTTATTCTCTTGGGAGCATGGACAAATCACATCTCATTTCAGAGTAATGACAGAAATTGAGAATAATGAAAAATGTATATTTCATTTTGTTTTCTGCTTCTATTGTGGTATTCTATTTCCCCTAGCATTCTTCACATAAATTCATGCATCATCTGATCTTATTTTTTCCCTTTAAAGACACTTGTCAAGAAGTTAATATCATCTGTCTTAATGTATCACAGCAAAGGCAAATTCAGGAGATGATTGGAAATGTGACATTGTAGGAATTCTAACATCGTCTTTCTGATAGTCATGAAATTTCTGAAAAGCACCTGCTATCTACATAGTATATTCATTCCCTCTGGCCAGTGCCATGCATGATGGCACCTCATCTTTCTCTCAGTGAAACTGAAATTAAAGTACCTCAGAAGTAATATGAAACCAAAGGTTAGGAGATCAGCTATGCATCCAAATGTGGAAGAGAGCTGAAAAGAGCCAAGACTGGAGAATTAAGAATGAAATGTGAGAAAATTCACTTGAACATATGGTTAAATAAAAGTTATGACAAGATTACATTCTAATAAATAGATACAGTCCAAATTTCCCTGCTCATGTTTCTTCTCAGAAAAGGGACTTAAGCAATTCTAAGAAAGAAAGCTAGCAACTATGCTTTCATGGAAGGCTTCCATACATCCTCACCTAATTATCATAGTAGTATTGCTAGGATCAAATGATCTCTTTGGATTCATGTGGTTCTTTATGAATACTTTCTTCTCTATCATCTTGTTCATGCCACCAGGTACTTTCAACCTCGTAATTTAAACCTAAACATTCCCACCAAACTCAAGATCACTCTGTACCAGATTACCTACTCAGAGGAAGTCATTTAAACTCATGCAAATGTCTAAATAACTCACTGTAAATTATTCCAGAACATTCTAAATCTATAGACCTGTGTTAATTGTTACTTTATTCTGAATGCATTATATAACCATCAGTGACCCTGAAGAACATCAGCCACGGTGAAGGAAAAGCAATTTTCTATTGAAATATGAAAATCAGCATCTGTGCTTTCTGAGCAGATTTTAGACACAGTTGCTTCTTATCAGGCTCAGGAGTCTTCTTATTAAGGGCACTGCCATCCCATGGGAATGGGCCTTGTGTCCAAATCAACAAAGGGTAGATACTGCATGCTCAGGCAGAATAGGTGTGTTTCACCTTCTATCTACAAAAGCACCTTATCTTCCAAAATATTCCTGATTTCCCTCTAATGAAACAAAGACCTTTACATTTATAATTCAAACACCCATCTCTATTCTGAAAAAAATAAAATCACTTTAAAGATATATTGCTCTCATTGGTTTTATTAAAAAAAAAAACCTAAATGTCCAAGTGCTAGGCAGGAAGAGCTTTTATGGGTCTTGTAGACAGGGACACAGAGCTCTCCAGGATGGAGGGGATGGAGTCACTAACCAGATGCAGATGAAGCAGGGCTTGTCCAAGTACCAAGCTGTGAGCCACATGGTCCCAAGTAAATTAATTGAACTGAGTTAGTTTATGTTATAAGAGCTAGATAGAAATAAGACTACAATATCAACTGAGCACATATGATTAATAATAAACCTTTGTGTGGTTATTAGGGAGCTGGCTGGTGTGATAAGAATATTCCACCTACACTTAGTAGCAGCTGTCATTGCCCATGTGTGTTATCTATTTTAGTAAAGCTCTAGTTACTGCACTGTGGACAGAAGCCTCCTGTTCAGGCTCTTTACTGAAAACACTGTTCAGAGTAAGTGGAGGTGCTTCACAGTGTGCTAAGACAAGTGTTAACATTTTTTGGAAGTCTACTGAATTTCATTCACTTACAAAGCTTGCATCTGTTCTGATCTTCAGTTAGAACTCAGACACATTTGTTCATTCTTATCACTTTACTTCCAAATGGTAGCAAAGTCTTGGAAGGTATTCTGAGCACTTCATTCAATATACCTGAAAACTAGTAAATAAAACAGGCGTTCTCACCTTCAAAAGTTGCCAGAAGTGGGAAAGGCATAGACACACACACACACACACACACACACACACACACACACATATATATATATATATATATATATATATATATATATATATATATATTGACAGACATAATCTATATACTAAAGAGGGAAATTAGTAAGGGTGGATGTGGCAAGTTTGACTTATAATGGTAATTGTTTTCTTACGTAAAAGCTAATGAATACTTTAGTAAACTTAAGAAATCTTTAAAAAGTATTAAAAAATGTGGAATTGTTACTCTTAGAATATGTAAAAGATAGCAAACAATTCTGCCTTCTGGAATCTTTTTGACAGTCAGGAGAGGACTGCTTGAACTAGTCTGAAGTTCAGGATGGAGGTCAGTTCCATGAACATATGTTTGGAAGATTTTACTATAATTACCTAAAGCCAACACTGTATGCTTGCTTCATGTTTATGTTTGTAATGATTGAAACATAATATGCTGTCTTGATAAAGTATGGCGATATTGTTTTATATTTTCCTTGCCCATTCCATACTTTCAGCTTTCTCTAAGTGTCTAAGTCTAAAACTCCCCTCTGTTCGCTTCACATTTGGTCTTCCATGGACACCTTCTGCAGCATACACCTTTTGCAGCATACAGGGACAGATGCATGCAGATGTGAATGACCTCTTCAACAGTGATTTCTGCCATTCCATTTCCTATGATGTACCTTTTAAATTAAAAATGTAACTAACTATAGCCTCATTTTTTAAATTTATAAATTAAGTTTCATTGAGAGATATTAGGAAATGCATTCTACATACTGCTTCTGCTAATCACCAGGACTTGATTAAATTAACCCTGTCCAATAAATCATTACTGAAGCTAAGAGGTGAAAACCTTTTCTTGATTAGCACTGTTTTCTTTCCAACTGGTTTATGTAAAATTGACAGCTCATGTTTGTCTCACCAGAGTACAGTATGTGAGGTTAGTAAGCACTGGAAATAAATATTGTTAGAACACCAGTTGACACAGGATGGCTTATAAAAATGGAGTTTTCACATTTACAGATGAATCACCTGTTTTAATAAATCAAGAAGCTGTCTTTCTTTCCTATCTTTCAACGATCTATCCAGGACAATCGATTTCCATTGTTTACCAAATCTGTCCTCTGGAATGACAATAGCAAGGTTCATTCTATATCAAAATCAAGGACAATCAGGGTCAATTTTCTGCCTTAATAAATGGGAGTTAAGTAGAAAGTTGTGCTGTTGTATGGGGATGGTTTCGGGAATCTTGTTGCACGAAAAGGAAACAATTAATTTAGGTCTGAAAACTATAAACAAGTCTTAGGGTAATGATTTTTTTTTTATCTTGTCATGTAGTTTAGTTAGTTTCAGTGAAGCTATGTCAGTCCAGAGACCTCAGTTAATTTGATCTGGGACCGCTAAGCTGAGCAACTACTGGCAAGGAGAGACTTGCTCTTTGTCACTCTATCTACCTGACACAGCCTTTGCTTTACAGACTCAATCCATAATAACAAACAGATTATTTTCTTAGTAATTTTATTCTGATTTCTGTTTAGCTGAGTTATGCCCCAATAATTGTGATCATGAATAAGGGCCAGTAATTATTAAATAATTTAAGAATTGAAAGTGTGTATGACCAAACTGTATACCATAGCCTACATTTGCACTCCTGTCAGATGCTCAATGCCCATACAACTTGGGAAGTTAAAGAATACAAAGAGTGCTTGATCTAAACAGTCACAGATTTTATTTTTCAATAACTAATTATAAAGCTAATGTTTTTCTTTATTATGTGTATTTGAATTATCTAAAATTAGTTTAATGTAATATTTTTTATATAGAATAAAGTCTCATTTTTTATTCATGTATCCCCTTGTTCAAACTCCATTTTCATGAAAAAAAACACCATTCTTGAAATTTCTAGATGGGAAATTTATCCATGTTGTTTTCAGACAATATTGCTTTTCCATTTTAATCTTTCAAAATTAAATTGTACTAATAATTATTTCCCCAAATGTGTTTTTCCTTCTTCTGGAGCAGGCAACACAGGTGGGCATAAACCTGACTAACAACACCCCCCCAAACACACATACACTATCCAATCTCTTTCACTTTGTCTATTTTTCTTGATGCCTAGAACAATCGCACTTTCATATTGTCAAAGAATTCTTCAGAAGTATCAGTTATCTGAGCAGTCCCAGTTTTGGCTTCTGATTGTAAAGTGTCCTTCTATTTCCATTGCTCAGGAAAAATGATAAAAATCAAATTCATCCTGTATGGAAATCAAGGTTATTTTTTTTTTACATCAGTAAGCAAGAGATAAAAACTGGGTTGTTGTACAGTCATGATCTTTGGAATCTTGATACACTGAAGAAAAATAGGGAATTAAGTCTAAAATTTGTAAAGAAGCTTTAGTCTTCTCATTTATTTTGGAATTAGTAAATACTTTTGTATTATTGTTGGGTTAACATACATACCCCAATTTTAATGACAAAAATTTGGATTTTTCTTTCCTACTTCATTCTTAGTATTGTGGAATAAATGAATGGAGATTCACATAGGCAATGAATGAATATTAGATATATGAGTGAATTATTGAAAAGGCCACTGATTGCACAGTCATTTGCAGTCAAATCAATTTCCTATAGGTTGTTTCTCCTGAGCTAGGTTACAAATTTGCTGACTGTTTATATACACAAATAAATAAATAAATAAATAAATAAATAAAATTCTTTCATTTAAATGTTCTAATTTTCAAGAATTTCTTTCATTAAAGTAACTAATTCAAATTAACCTTTTGATGTAAATTTATTAAAATTAATAATTTAATAAATTCTAGCTTTGCCATTATAAATGCATTCCTGCCTCATATCTTCTAAATGAGTGCCTCTAAATACATGTTTAATGTCTGTCATGGTTTCTATTATATTGAAAAACTTATTCCAACATTTGAAAATATTTTATTAATAAATTGATTTCTTATAAAATAATTCTCATGTAACTCATTACATAAACTTTATCAACTTAAGAACTCATATTTTATTACACACATTTTAATTTTCCCTGATGTAACATAAAAGTTCATATATTTCAGCTATTTAATTAAAATTGTTAAGTATGTGAGAAAAATTAAATATTAATTTAAAGAAAAAACATTAATATTTATCAATTTATCTAGACTATTATACTTTTAGCCATTATATGTAGAGAAATTTCAGCATATGTTCTATTTCCATCTAAAAAAAATGGACATAAAAATTTTGAGACAGTTTGGGTAGACACCAGGCCTAGTAAATATGGGCCAAAGAATACAAAAAATCAAGACAGCATGCTTTTGTTATAGAAAGCAATAACAAAACGTGCTTTTATCTAGTGGTTGTAAGGATGATGGCTGAACTGAAGCCATCAAGGGGCTGAAATGCAAAGCAGATGTCGGATTTTATTTATCTTTGAAGATACACAAAACGAAGCAAACAGAGAAGTGATGAGAACCCATTGGCAAACTGGTTTTGATGTCAACAGTTACTAGACAAACCCACAAAAGAGAAATATCCCTGAGACTTGAGTAGGCACCAGGGAACTAGTTTCAGCTAAGTCCAACAGGAAGAAATCCAAGGAGGCTGAAGGTCAGGCTGCCAGGCAATCATTACAGCAGGTGTTTGGGGAAAGTCCAGATGGCCTTTTCAATGCAGATAAACAGATGGTCTTCATTGTTAGTGGGTGAAGCACAGCAGCTTTCAGAGTATCACCTAGAGTGCTTATTTACAATGCAGATTCCTGGAGTTTCTGATTCTGAGTTAGTACCCAAAGCAAGTGTGATGTCCTGATCTATCACTCTCCTGTAATAACTAATATATTAAGACAAAATTTTTTTTCTATTTTGAGGTAAACAAAATTTTATTAGTGAGTTGTTATACATTAACAAACAAATTTAGAAATAGGTGTTTAGTGTACCTCTGCATAAAGCATACATGAATACTGATATTTACTGAATTCAAAATTTGAACTTTCTCTTTAGCAAAAAAAAAAAAAAAAGCTTTTTGTAGTCCTCAATATTCCACTATGGTCAGTTTTACATAAATGTCGTGAGTACACCAAACAGTAAGTAAGGTGCAATGGCAAACGATACAAAGGTTTTCGGTTCATTCTTGTCTCCTGCCTTAGAACCTTAGGCTTTTGTCCTATGTTTGCATTACTGTATAGGCACATTAAGTTTTGTTTTCCATTAGTTTGCCAGAGCCATTTAGAAAATGTATTATGAATAATTAAAGCAACATCAAAACCTTGCTGACTTTTTCAACTTTTTAAAGTTCAGTCTTTAAAGTCCCCTACTCTTTACAGAGAGCCTTAAGTAGAGAGACATGCCCAAGACAATTCCTGACCTGATCCTACATTTTCTTTTATTTTGCATTTAACTGTTTATTATCTGGAAGATTCAAATTTTTATATTATTCCTAATGTTGTGCCCGGAGTAGAGACCCTGAAAGAGACCACCAGAGGCCAAGGGAGTCTGGAATGCAATTGCAAAGTTTATTGAAAGCGGCATAAAAACTGGCCAGCCAGTAGGGAGCCTGTCCACAGTGCTGGATGCAGTGAGGTAGGGAGAGGCTCCGGAACATTGCAAGCATTCAGCTTTTAAAGGGGAAAACTGCAAAGCTCCTTGCCAGGGTATCAGAGTATGGGTCATGTTTTTGATTGGTTAGTCAAGGGGGAATTTTTGTTTAGTTATGATAGTGCGTTGGGGTGGCTTTTTGTCATTGGTTGCCCTCAGGGTTGGGGCGTTCTGTGGTTTTGAGTGGGGTGAGGCAGTTGGGGACTTTCCAGATATGGCCATGCCTAGGACGGTTGGGGATTTTTCTGTATATGGTCATGACTAGGGTGGTTGGGGGTGAGTTGAGAGTCTCACTCTATCTTGCTTTAAAAACTGCGTTTATCAAAATTTGTGAAATGTGTGTCTCCTGAGAATTTGAAATGGGTCTCTCTCCAGTGTAAGATTTTCACTTTTGAGAAGTGTTGTGTTTGTGCTATGAATTTGGTCAAATACATGTTAAAAATATTTGGTCATTTAATTTGCTAGAGAAATAAAAGCAGTTTAAATGGAAATAACACAGCAAGTAAACTTAGATATAAAATCATTTTTAAATATTTTGTTATTAATAGATAAATTAAAACTAAAAAATTTTTGCTTGATGATGTCAGGTGATGATGCCTTCAGCTGTAAAAGCTATACAGATAATTAACACAAGATATTTTCAAGTCACAATTCAGAGCTGGTTTAGGACCTCCCTGAAGTCAGAATGGTCTTGAAACTTTCTCTTTAGGGGTCTCCTACAAAATTAATTAAGCTGGGGAAAGACATGAGACCTTGGTAGATAAAAGGGGGTACCATTCATCTAGACTAGCTTCTTGTTAACTAGAAAAGTACCAAATGAGACCTTGGTAGATAGAAGGGGGAACCATTCATCTAGACTAGCTTCTTGTTAACTAGAAAGGTATCAAACAGGTTGGTAATGGTCCCTCCTTCCTCAGTCTTTTAATAGTAGTAGTGTATAATTTTTATGTTTACAGATAAAACTATTTTATATCCAAGCCTTCGACAATCAGTTCCAAACATAAAGAAAAAATAAGTTGCAAGGTTGTTACTCCAAATTTCCTTTGTAAAATGAAGCCTCTAGACAACAGCTATCCAAGACTTTTATTGTTCAGAAACAGATGGAATCTACTAAAGGCAGAAACAATTATAGCTGATATTTTTGACCCCAGCCAAGAAGAAAATAAATATACTGTCCCTTTGCAGGAAGGAAAAATTGTATCATTAAGGCTACAATTGGTAAGCATAGGAAACGATTATCTGTAGAAGAAGATGAAAAAAGAACATTGTGTCAAGATTATTAGTGCTATTGATTTTTTAGCACAAAGATCAGATTCCATCAGCAGATTCTGGTCAAATAAAAACATTTCCCAATCCATTACTACAGCAAAAACTTCCTAAAGCTTTCCACTCAGCCTTGGTTATAAGCCATATGACTAATATTTGAACAAATTGTAGTATCTGTGCTTTCATGTTCTAGTATCTGCACTACACAAAATACAGAGAGCAGTTCCTATCCCTTCACAACAGACACAAGGGAAAAAATGAAAGATTAACAGTTGTTTTTGTTTTGGAGGGAATGTACTCATGCTTTTCTGACTACTCCCAGCTGACTGAGGTCACTGGTAACCTCTGAGGGACCCTGAGAAAAATTCAGATTCTGGTCAAGTCTAAGAATTCTGTGAGGCTGGATTATCTCATCCAACAGCAGCTTTGAAGCTGTTTTGAATGCAGTACTCAGAGCAAACTGCAGTAGAGGTGCTCTGAAACGTTAGATCATCATACTAACAAAGGTATTTTCTCAGAATCAAAGTTATTAATCTAGTATGAGAAGTAAAGGTATTTGTTCACTGGTTGAACATCTATGAATCAATGAGCAATGTAGATGCTAATGCCTGTTTTCAAAATCTAGATTTTTCCATATAGTCAGTAGCTTTGGTTTTATGTGATTTAAACCTTTTATTTATGATCATTATGAGTGTATGTGCAAGTGTGCATGTACAAGTGCGAATGTGTGTACATGCCTGTGTGTATGTTTGTGTGTGGTGTAGGTGTAGGCCTATGACATCTATGCAGAAGTTATAGGAAAACCTTTTGTATCTGCTTCTCACCTTCCACATCAATTATCAGTTTGGGTTCCTGGAACCTAATTCAGGTTTTCAGGTTTGGTGGAACTCACCTTTACTCACTGAGATATTTAACAAACCTTTATTTTAAATAATAGACTTAGATACTGCAAGCCCACAAAGTTTTTGAATCACTTATTTTAGATTTTAGTGAAACTTAACTAAATATTTTATAAAAATAAGTTTCAAAAATTAATTAATATTCATGTGATGGTGTGATTTTTTTTTCAAACAAAATGTAGAATCTCAACCGCACATTTAGACAAGATATGGATTAATTGCATATTCTATTTTATTATTAAATTGTCTACTTATCCAGATTCTTATTTACAAAATTGAATTATGCTTTTATATCATATATACCCAAATTTCTTTATATAGATAGTAAAATTTCAATTCCAGAATAATTTAACTTAAATTGAACATTTTGTTCTTACATCTATTGACTTAATTAAATATTGTTAATTAACATCCTTACGTAATATTGCTAGAAAATAAGAATTCTAGTTTGGTGGTGTTTTCTGTTATTTTTGAAGTAAAATTTTCTAACTGAAATTCAGGACACAACCTAGTAGAAATGGCTCCAACAGTTTCCTCATCTCTGACTTCTGTGCAAGAGCTTTTAAAATGTTGCTCTTTAGAATGAAGTTTGCTCTATTTAGATTTTAATCTTTATTGATGTCTGCAGCTGTAACTTGGTGCCTTAATCAGCAGTCTTAAATGTCTCACTGTTCTGAAGACTAGAAACCCAAAACTCAGGTGCCAGCATATCTGTTGTCTTGTACCAGTCTGTTTCTTCCTTTGCATGACTGCATCTTCATCTTGATCACACAGGGGACAAGGGCAGAGAGGCTAGTGTAATGCCTGAATCTCAATCACCCAGAGAGACCAGCGGAGACAGAGATGTCTGAAATGCAACAGCAAGGTTTGTTGTCAGCAAGATACAAGCCTAGGCAGGAAGCTTGTTCTCCACACTGAACTCACACCCCATGAGTGTGGTGCAGGGAAAAGCTGCACACCACAAGTTACACAAGCTTTTTTAGGCAAAGACCATGAGGCAGGGTTACTTGGGGTCAAGGCTGCAGGTGTGATCTAAATGAACTCAGGCATAAGGATTTTTTACAGCTTAAGATTCATGGACCCCACCTGGGTGGTGTGGCTGGCTTGAGGGGTGGACCATCCAGCTGTCCTTAGATAGGCTTAGCTCATTCTTTCTTGGATATGGGGAAGCACCTGCCAGGAATGTGAAACTGAATTCTATTTTAGTACAAAATGGCTACTAGAATACAAAATGAGTTTTCTTGAACTAAGTTTACTCTCTTCAGCTAGATCTCCTATGGTTTTCATGAGGGCACTAATCTTGACATGGGAAATTTTCTGGTGAACACCGAAACATACACTGATAGTGGAATGTAGAATTTCATTGGAAAGACAGGTTATCTAGGAGAGAACAGTGTTGGCTTCAGGGACATCCAAGCTATCTGTTGTCAGAAAAATAAGCAGGCATTTCATGTGGCTGTTAGAGTTGTCTGGGCTCTGGTCTTTGTTAGTCAACAGGGTGACACATTTTAGACTATACTTTTTTCTGTATAGGAACTTTCTCATGTAAGACAGATCAGCATCCAGATCATCCTTGGAGACATCTTGGGATTGAGCTGAATCTGGTAGGCTTATTTTGTTTGTTTGTCTGTTTGTTGTTTTTTGTTTTGTTTTGTTTCTTATTTACTTTTACCTCTTATGGGGTGAAGTGTTATGTTCCTTATGCTGCAATCAAGGAAGGAAACACTCTTGGTAAAGAGCAAATTTTATGCATTGAGGTTTTATTTCAGCTTACAGCTCCACAACACAGTTCATTATTAAAAGAAGTAGGGGTAGAAAGTCAAACATCAGGAACGTGGAAGAAGGACTTATGATGAAACCTTAGAGAAGTACCACTTCCTGGCTTGCTCCTCCTGGCTTGTTCAGCCTGCTTGCTTTCTTACAGCACTCAGGACCATCACCTTAAGAGTAGCACTTCACATAGTAGTTGAACCCTCTGACATCATTCATCAATTCAGAAAGTTGCGCCCAAGCCAGTCTGCTGGAGAAACTTTATCAGTTAAAGTTTGCTTTCCTAAATGATTCTAAATTGTGTTAAATTGATATATATCTAGTAGCACAGCACCCAATATTGTGTTTTTAAAAATATTTTTGTACTAAAATTTCAAGTGATTATCTTGTTTAACTTTTATTATTATATTGATGTGTGTGTGTGTGTGTGTGTATGTGTGTGCGTGTTCATATTTATGTGTCTGTGCAAGTTCAGGTACCCATGCATACTTCCTGGAGTTAGTTCTTTCACCTTTTGTGGGTTCTGGGGTATGAGCTCAGGTGTTTGCATAGCAAATACTTTTACTTGGTGATATATTGAACAGCACCTCCCCCCCCTTTTTTAGTCACTTCTGCTTTAGACTCAGTTCTAGAGGTCTTTCTGTTACTTTCCTTCTTTCTGGCCCAGGCTTGCTAATTTCATGACATTTGGCTTCATCTCTCACCCCCAGATTTAGTGTTGTGTACGTTCTGTGGTGTTCATTGGTCATACATCTGTATTTTTTCATCTGACTATCATTTTACAAAAACTTTAAATTTATTGTGTAGACTTTATTTTCTTCTAAATATCTTTCTCTACAAGTGTAGGTTCTGTTTTATGTATTCATTGATAATAATTTTTATTATTTTCTGGAGATAAGAATTACAGTGTTTATAAATCCTATTTGTGTAGATATATATTTTTTTCTCAGTTTCAGCAATTTTTGTTTATTGATGTAGGTAAAAGGTAGTATTAAATAATTATAGGTATAAAGTAATTAATACTCATGAGTTGGGAAATTAAAGTTGTCAAGTAGATACATTGTTCACCCTTACCTTGATTGAAGTTAAAAATATGTCAAAGAACTCCTGAGGAAAGTTTCATAAGAACATACCTATCCCATTTTTTTTCCAACTTGCGATATTTTTTTAAATCAATTCCCAAACATTAAAATAGCAAGGGGGTTGGAATTAGTAACTGTATTGCTTTGTAACAGAATAGCATCTTGCCCATGAATCACAGCTTGCAGTTCCAAAGGGCACGATTCACAGGAGGATAAAAATGCAGGCTATGTTAGAAGCAAGCAGTCCAAAGCCCTTTACTTACGTTTTAGGAAAATGATGTCCACAGAGTTCTGTGGCATAGGTTCTTCATAACTGTTTCTCCTTGCCTATATTTCTATTGAATAATGGATACCCCATATGTGTTTGCCTTAGGTCTTTGTTGTTGTATAAAAATGCAAATCTCTTGTCCTTGCAACTCCAAACACTCTTTACATTCAAGAACCATTATGGACTCTGTCTGTCTTTCTTATGGTCTGTATTCATTCAGCCTTTTCTCTGGTCTGTTGTCTGAAGTTTCTCTGGTCACATAGCCACTTAGTCCCAAATAATCACACAGGGGCTTATATTTATTATAAAATGTTTGTCCTATGGCTCAGACTTATTACTTACTAGCTCTTACTCTTAAACTAACCCATTATTCTTATTCATATTTAACCATGTGGCTTGGTACTTTTTTCTCAGTGAAGCAGCAATCTAATCTTCTTGTGTATAACTGGTGTCTGCTCTGTTCTTCCTCTTCCCAGAATTCTCCTTGTCTGGTCACTCAGTCTATACTTCCTATCTGCTTAGCTTTTGGCCAATCAGTGTTTTAGTAAATGAATATTTGCAGTGTACAAAAGCATAGTCCCACAGCACTAGTCTCCAGACATTATGACTTCTTCCTTCATTGCTAGAAGACAATGCTACTCACATATGGGTCCTCTTAATTAATTATTTTTGTCTCACTACTCTGAATTTTGTCAGTTCTTTATGAAAATCTAAGTTTATCTCCCTGAATCTGTCAATCACTGTTCTAAAATGTATGTGTAATAATACAAAAATAAACAACAGCTCCTCAAAATGTGAATGCTCATTTTAACATCTCAAAAGATAATTACTTTATAAATAATGTTTTCCATCCAATAGGCTATAAACCTCATTAGTTTATGGATAACTTATTTTGGCACAAGAAACTCCATGTGACCAAGACCTTAGAGCATTTCAATCACAAGCCTCAAATCCTTCAAGTGAACCATCTGCACGACCAATAGTGTTTGCAGTATATTCTAACCTAAATTGGGCTTATCTCTATCAAAATTAAGCTGATGAGTATAAAATACCCTAGTGAATTTTCAACGAACCACAGTCAATAAAAATGAATGATAGTAAGACATTAGATTCCCATCAACATACTCAAGTCTTTCTAATTTCTAAAAATGCCTTGTACTGCTTTATTTGACATAGTT
Organism: Sigmodon hispidus; assembly: GCA_004025045.1. Taxonomy (NCBI): domain Eukaryota; kingdom Metazoa; phylum Chordata; class Mammalia; order Rodentia; family Cricetidae; genus Sigmodon; species Sigmodon hispidus. The sequence continues at coordinate 37,607 of PVIH01011994.1, forward strand.
TTCTCAGTGCTAACACCAGTTAGAGTGCTCATTAAAAGCTAATTTGAACTTATAATTAATTTTATTTTATAATTCAGGGTTATATCAAAATAGCATAATTATTTATAACATAATTGAAAATTTCTGAAGAAAAATAGTGCTTTTTTGGTAATCAAAATATAATTTACTTTCATCGTTTACTCTGAAAAGCATTGCTTACATTGGTGATGTTATCATCCTCATTATTAACTCTGTTGACTGTTTAAAACTCCATGGGGAAATAAAGTAGAAAAATTTGTGTGTTAGTAATAATTTAACTTGAATTACTTAGGACTATAATGAATATAAAAATAAACACACTAAGTAATTAAAATGCTACCATCATGTAATAACAGAAACTCTCAAGGTATCATAGCTAATGCTTTTTATTGTTTTCTTTATTTCTATCTGTCTATGTACTCATCTATCTATTTATTATTCCAATAAATTCTATACATTCTTATTAAGAAAAGAGACACATAACTTCTCTTTGTGCTGGATATTCATTACATCACTAAAGGGAAGCAAAATGAGGTGAGCTCATTAGCAATCTCAGTATCCTTAAGAGCCAGTTCCTCTTGACCATCAGGAACTCCTCATAGTGATGCTTCAGTTTATTGTCACATCTTTTATGTCCCACTGCTCAATAAGCAAGTAGAATCTGAGCCCATTTTCTAGATCTTAAAATTTTGATATGTCACAGTAGGATCTTAAATAGAGGTTTGTTTCTCAGAGGATTCTCTTAACAAAGGACAGCATGATTCAAATGGTTCCAGGTTATGGATAAACTTTCTCAATGCTGAGCATTACAGCGAATGAAATGTCAGCTCAAAAATAACTTGAGGGAAACAAAATACAGCAGCAGAGTACTTCTCCTTGTTTGTTAGATTTTTACACTCACATATCTAAGCATTCATTCCTGCCACAAAGGCAATCTCCACCACACATCTGCAGAAACATTTGGAATGATATTGTTACAAGAGGAATTGTCCAAGTGTGTGTTTATGTAACATGCCATTATGACTGGACTAATAGTCCTGAGAAGAAAAGAACTCTGAATACAGTATAATGTACCATCTTAGTTGCCCATCACTATGCATCTGAGAAGATGATTTGTTCATCATAATCACACAGGGTAGAAGTTTGGGTCTCCTTCCAAAGTTGCAAGCCTAATGTTACCTGAAGAATTTTTTTTAATTTTATTTTTAGATCATGTATTTGCTGAGTAAAAGAAACATGTGCACTGTAAAAGGACTCCAGATATTTGTAAAACATTATGATTGGAAACATAAGACAGTAGCTTTCATCCTTTCCTCTTCTTATTATACAAGGTTAGAACACAATGGCTAATCTTCAGGTTTAATTATATTGATATGTTATATTTCACCTCTCTTCTGGTTAGATCTGGCTAAAGAATTGAAAGTTTAATAAAGTAGACTTCTGTTGTGTGAAGCACACAGTCATACAAACTTTATTAAACTAAAAAGGAAGTAATGTAAATCAATTATATATATTTACATATTTTTATAATACTATAATATGTTTATATAATTCTTGTAGCAATAAGAATTGGTTGAATACAGCTCTCTGTTGGCAGCTAAGGTCTAACATAGAGGAAGAACACATGGCCAACAACATCAACAGGAATTGAATCTTTCGTTTGGCTTAATGGCATGTGATGTGAGCAGTTTCAATAATTTCTTTTTTTTTTTTTTTTTTTTTGTCTTTCGATATATTCACTTTATTCGCACAAACTTTTTCATTTTTGTTTTTGTTGTTTTGGTCTTTCTTTCTTTCTTTCTTTCTTTCTTTCTTTCTTTCTTTCTTTTCAAAGAAGTCACGCTTTCTATCTTTGTATATCCTTATTCAAGGTCCCTACCCCCTCCTACCTCATCAGGTCATTCTTTCTTCTCCACAACTCCCCATCCCCTCCCTGGGCAGGCAGCAGGCAGTCCCATGGTCTCACTGACCCAATATTGCTTAGTTCAGTCTCCACTCCTGGCAGATCCAGTTTTCTCCCCCCTCCCTCAAGAGTGAGTCAGGTGTTCCTCTAAGGGGAGTGGGATCCAAGCCAGCAGTTTCAATAAATTAAATCAGACTGCATAAGCAACAATGTCTCTGTATTTCAAAATATTTTCCTTGAAACTGAAGTAAAATAATTGCTGTAAAACTGTGCTTAGAAAACAGACATTACCTAAAATACACACTAAAAAAAAAAGCTACAATTAATTCTAGCAACTTGGATGCAGAAGACAAGGTTTTAAACTTCATTGTTGTTTCTAAGAGTCCAGATGCTTGGCTATCCTGGGTCATAATCATTAATCATCCCACAAGATTTCAGGAACTTTCATCATCTAACAATGAACAAATCATAGATCTATTTTGTGTAAAAAATAAAAAAGTTCTTTACTTCCAAGTCTATTCTAATGGGTCCTCATTTTGTTGTCATCTAAAGGTCTTGATTACTATAGATTTATCCTTCAGGGGCATAATAAAAAGTCAGGGAAAATTTCGGACACACCAGGAGGCACTGGTAACAAAACTTTCTAGAAGTGAAGAAGAAAATGTATAAAAGGAGTGAGAAAGACATCAGGGAAGGGGAGGGGATGGAAAGAAGATGAAGAGAAGGAAGAATAAGAGGGGAGGGAGGGAGAGAGGTCATGTAGAGAGACTCCCCAACAAGTGGAAGAAGATCCAGGATCTGAAATTCATTTTCTCTCTGGAAGACTGGAGTTTTCAGTTCTGCTTAGGTTGGGCCTGCTGTTCCTTCTTCCTTCACTTCTGGTTTGTCAGTTTAGACAGAAAAGAGAAATGGCTAGGCCTTCAGCTTCAGGTAAACATGCTTAGGATTGGCCTCAAATGTATCTGGCTACCTCAATCAGCTAAAGGAAAAAGTTCTTGTCAGCTTGGTCTACTATCAGGAGCCTCAAGAGGAAGCACTATCTTTGTGCTCATAATATTGTCTGTGTAGCTCCTTTTCCAATCTGTCTGTCATGGATCTCTTCTGCTCCCAGTCCCTCATTTTGTTCATACCTTTTAAAAACACAGTAGTTTTCTTGATTTCCATACACACCACTCACCTTGATGTGTTCTGTAATTACTTAGGAATCCTGCTATTCAGTTAGCTATCTATGCATTCATGTTTAGTGTGTGATGAGTAAAGCAAAAGAAGAAGACAGAGGAGGGAACCTATGGAATCTTCCTCTCTCTTTCTCCTCCCTCCCTTTCTCTGTGTGTACATGTGTGTGTTTGCACACGTGTGTGCATCTCAAATCTGTAAAACAAGATAGAAGAGTCAATTTTATCTAACTGATTAAACCTACACGCCTTTTCCATTCTAAGCATGCTAATCCCAAGGGGCTGTATTTTCACTGTTTTCTTCTTTTAAGTAAATGTGTTTCCATGTGACCTGGAGGTTTTTTTGGTTGAACTGAGTTAGCTGAAAACACTTTCAGTTTTTAACTGAACATTACATATTCTGTCTTTCTGAATTGAAACTTTATGATGCTCTTTGTGCATCTGGGATGCTCACTAGGTGGTAAAGATATATTTATCTAAGTAGATAAAATTCTTATGTGCTAGGATTTAAGAGTTTAAATTAAAAAAAAAAAGTCAGTGTTTGTGTCTGGAGGTCTGCCCTGAGGGTTTCTCACTAAGATGAAACAAATCCTTTAATTCTTTTAAGTTAAAGGGCTATTGTGTGTTCTGAGTAAAATTTCTCTCTGTCTGCATTTGCATTTTTTTTTCAGTATTCTTCCAATTCCATTTAGGTTCTATGTATTCTGACACAAGGCAGAAGATATGGCAGGTAGGAAGGAGTGCCAAAGGAACCAGAACAGCCTTATACATCATGTCATCAACAGACTCAGGGAAGCAATCACATATTCATGTGTTTCTGTATGGTTGGTCTGGGTTAGAGGGCTTGTGTTCAAGAAGAGTGAGGGGGAAATTCTCATTATCTGGTCATAAAAGAGAGATGACAAAAATGATGTGAATTGTACTCATGATCGTTTCCTTCAGAAGAAATTATCCCATGCCTGTTCAAAAGTCATAGAGGAAGGTATCAAGCGAAGTGACAACATCAGGGATATCAAGCGTGGTCACTTCAGACAATGTGAAATGTATCAAGAAGAAACAAAGCTACAAACACACTTGAACCCTCTTATCAGCAGCTGGTTCAGAACTAAAAGGGTCTTCAAAGACAGCCTGTCTCTATGCTGCCCATTGTGATGAGCAATTGGCACTGAGTGTACATTTGCAAATGGTGAATGCAAATAGATCTTCTGCTAAAGATATAAATAAATGCCAGTGTTTGAGAAGTAAATAAGACAATGCATATAAAACACATTTTAGAGTCAGCTGTAGAACTTTGTCATAGAAACAGGTAAAAATTAAATTGAAGTACTCGTTTTTAGAATAAGTCAACTGTAGATTCTTGCTGCTATAGTGCTGACCTCAGGAATAGGAGGGTGGCTTTCTTTAAAAAAATTTGAGATTTTTTTTTTAAAGTTTGTTTTCTGAAATTTAATAGAAGTTTAAATGGTAATGTTTATTTTCAAAACAAAAATATTCACTATAGAATTTTCTAACTCAATACCAAAGCTATTGAATAAAATACTTTAAAAAATTAGCACAATTTTATTCATTGTAGTCCAGCCTTGCCTTAGCATCTTAATTAGAAAAACTGCCAGGTTGACTGAATACTGCCTAGTGCCATAATCTAGCAGGGAGCATATTGGAAAAACTGGTGTTAGAGAGAGTCTAGATGCATGTTGGTGCCCATGTTTAGCAGAGGATTATGAACTTCAGGCTTTAGCTTCTTTATTGAACCTCTAATGCTTGCAAGCAGAACAACCAAACAGACCTCTCTTTTATCCATTCTGGTGCCATTATTGGTTATGAATCTGAGCTCAGGATTCCAGAATTAGGACATGGGTGAGACTCTTTCTCACCTGCCTTCAACACATCCTTGGAAACTAAGAATTACAGTAGATAGTTTCTGGTAGTGTTATTATAAAAAGTTATCAGCTACCAAAACAACTAAAATGGAGTTACTCATAATATGAGAATTTGAATTTTAAATAACAATTTATTTAATTACAAATTTATGGAGGTATACACTGAATTATGATCCTATCTATCTTCTATATCTCCCTCCAACTCAGCAACATGTCTCAACCAACTTGATGTCTTTTTTATTGTTGCTATTGTTATTATTTTTTATAAGTCACTTGCACCAGTTATTGACACTAGTATGAACATGGGTATAGAACAAGAAACTTTCTAGTAGCTATATCTTCGTTGAAGAATAATCTCCCTGCCTAAGAAGCAAACAATTGCAGATAGTTCTAACTAAGAGGTGGGGCCTGGAGATCATCTGCTATTCATGTAGGAGTTGTGACTGTTTTGGTCATGTTCAACTTTTCTTTAAGCAAACATAGGTGCTGTGAATTTATTATTATAACAACCATGTCATGTCTAGAAGACAACATTTTTTTAGTATTCTTTCCTGTCTTCCAGCTTTTTTATTTTCCTCACCCCCTCTTTCATGATATTCCTTGAGCCTTGTTGAGAAGCATGTTCATATAAATGTCTCATTAAGCTAAGCAATGAGTCTCCTATTCTCAGTACTGGATGCATCTCTCCATTTTACTGTTGTCTACATTAAATTTCTTGTCTGATCAAAGCCAACAATAATCCAGATCTATGGGTATAAATATTTAGAAAGCAATTTGATAACTTGATTATTTTCCAATATAACAATAGCAGGTTCTATTTCAGGGCATAGGACTTACCCAGTCATAGACTTTGGCTAGGATTAGAGTTCAAAGCATGAGATTCCATCCTTAAAAAAAAACAGCAGCCATGCCACTACTGCACCAAGACTCCCATCTTTGCTGAAAGGTTGTATTGCAGAGTGCAAGGTGCTATACTGGATAAGACCATTACTCTTTTCTGTTGTTGCTGCTGCTGTTCTTTGTTTCAACTGTGGAGCTAACATAGTACCTTTATGCTATGAAATCAGACCAAGTGACCAAAAGTTTTTTGAGATTGGCTTGTCTATTTCTTGCAAACAAAGTTGGTATGTCTTCTGCCATAGAATTTTAATATGTAGTTATGCTAGATAATCAAGGGCAATGAATATAATCTATGTCATCTTGCAGATCTCTGAGGCCTCTGTGTCCAGTACTTCATAGTGAGGTATTTTATATCCTTACTGTATTTTTACTTATTTATTTATTTAACAATTTATATATCTTGAGACCAGCATTGCCCCTATATGATAATTCCATTCAAATTTTGTTAAGTTTTATTTTAAATTAACTCACCAACTAGTGTTTTTCCTTAAATATTTATTTTTAAGTAGTTTTTATTTATTTGAAATTTTTTACAGTGTATTTTGATCATATTCATTCTACTGATCCAACCCAATCATTTAGATATATACCCCCATCCCTAGCTACTCAACTTTGTATTCTATTTCTTTTCCAAACTCACTGAGCACAATATTTTTATCCACATTTTCTTGAATGTCTTGCATTTTCCCAGGTTGTGGTCAATCTACCAGCTGCAACACACTTAAAGAAAACTGACTTACCTGTACTTACAGTAGGTCCTTAAGTAGAGGTGGAACTTCACATGACCATTCTCCCTTCTTTATGCTCAGGTTATGTCTGGCTTCAGCCTGCACAGGTCCTGTGCATGCTATCACAGGCACTATGAGTTAACACATGCCCCTGCCCTGCTGTGTCTAGAAAACCCAGTTTCCTTGACGTCATCCACCTCCTCTGGCTCTTACAACATCTCTATTTTATTTATCTTTGAGGCTTGGAGGAGAATTTGTGATATAGTCATGTCATTTAAAGCTGTGCTGTCTATAGTCTCTTACTTTCTAAACTTTGACCTTTTGTATACCTTTGTGATAGTTGATTTCTACTTCAAAAAAGAAATTTCCCTGAGAAAGTTTGAGAAATACACTAATGTATAATTATAGAAATAAGTTATTAGCAAACATTTTAATATTATGCCCATTTAGTAGAATAATGTAATAGGTTCTCTCCTGGAGCATGTGACTACCTAGTCACAAATTTTTACCATGATACCAGTGCCAGGAATAAGTTTCATATTATAGAACTGGCTTTAAATCAGTAAGTAGTTAATTATTTCCATAATATTAATGCCACTATTGCATAAGTGGGTGTATTTTGCCAGGTTGGTTGCTATTGTAGTTTGCAGTAATCACAGAGCTGGATAAAACTGATGGCTACATTTCTCCTGTGGCATGCATTGCACCTTCCAGAACTATTGAATCTAGGCTTTTCACAGATCAATATTTTGGGGACTCCATGCTACTTCATCTTCTCTCTCTTCTCCATCATCATTTAACTCATTCACCCTCAAAAGTCAATACCCTCTTTCATTTTAAATATGTTATGCAGTTCATCCACTTTTTTAAAAAAAAGTTGTGTCATGAAATATTAGGGATCTATGTAGTTTTACTTTATTTTCTTTTGGGGGTGTCTTAAAATATGTTATTGCTTACAATTTTAAATTATGACTGTTTATGTAAGGGACTCTAGGGATGAAGAAGAATATTATTAGCAGTATTCTGTGTCCATATTTTGTCCTATTACTGTGCAAATCTTTGGAAAGGGCTCTGAGTAGATAGAAGTTATAACCTTGCTGGCTTTGAACCTCAGCTTTTTTTGGCCAGTGAGTAACATTGTTATGAATGTGAGATTTCTAGAACACCTTCTTCACATTCTCTTTCTTTAGCATTAGCATCTGAAACTGTCTACAATAGTAGCTATATTGTATATCATGGCATTATTATGACACTAAACCAAAATGGTAAATTGAGAATATCTGAAGGAATTGCTCATAATCTTAAAAATAGTGTTATTTTTATAAAATTATATATATACATACACACACACACATATATATATACATTTAGTTAGTGGGCAACATCAGGAGTCAATAACAGAGATGTAATGGAAAGTTATTCAGTTAATCCATATTATACATTCCTGAGAATTTTTCTTTTGGGTATCATCCTACAAATTACAGAAGTCTGTTGGTAATGCTTCTAAATCTCTCCCAACTGTGGAGACAAAATTTGCCCTTTTCAGCCTAAGGAGTTGGCAAGCTGAGAACTGGTTATGGTTTGTTTCTCTGTACTCATGGCTATACATCCCACCTAGGATTTTTATTCTAAAACTTCCTGCTCAAATATTTCTAGTGTACCTCCAAAAGAAAATACTAGAATATTGAAACCCCTGACAGTTTCTGTGACATACATGCTGATGGATTTTCTCCTTCAATGCATGTTTGTATCTGTCGAAAACCCCACCCACAACTTTTAAGTTATTGCTTAGCTACATATATTTGAACATATAAATATAAAATTTATATATGCATATTTAATTTTTGAGGCCTAGTTATTTTTTATTTCATGTACATTAGCGTTTTCTCAATTTTGTACATTTGCTCTGTATACCATGTATGTACAATGTCCTTGAAAATTAGAAAAGGGCACTATAACCCTAGGTACTGGATGTATCAATGGTTGTGAGTTGTTATGGGGGCTCTGGGAATTGAACCATGGTTCTCTAGAACAACAACAAGTGCTCTTAGACACTGAAGCATCTCTCTTAGAGCAGCAGTCTTTCTTAAAAAAATGATCTAGGTGAAGTAAAAATCCTGCATTTCTTTGAAGATTGCAGTTCTTCACCACCATTCTGCATCCTTTACCTTTTCAACAATTCAGGATTTGGGAATAATCTTTTTGAGTTACTGCTTTATAAATGAATGTTCACAGCTCAAGCAACCTTGAATTTTTTATGTGGAAAGGCTAAATTAACCTGCTGAAGGTTCATTTCTTTTCCCAATAGATTAATTTTCTCACTTTTATTTATTGTGCTAAATATTCTTTTTTAAACAGTGCTGACTATCAATTTAAATCTTAAAAATATATCCATTATAAAACCATTAAGGCATTATTACATCATGAAAAAATTGTTATTTTTTGCACAATATGTTTGGATTATAGTTTCTTCTCCAGCTCCACCCAGGTTCTCCTCCCTCCTGATCCACTTAGATCTACAACTTCTTTCTCTTTGTTATTTTTCTTTAAATATTTTTGTTGTCCTTTTTCACAAAGATACCAGATTTATTATATATATGTATATATTTTTTCTTCGATTGTCTAAGATTGAGAATAATATTTAAAAGAGATATCTGTTGAATATTACATTCAAGACCATGTACTACATGTTTGTCATTCCAGACAGGTTTCACCTTTCTAGCATCCACACAGGTGAAGTTTGCTTTATTGTTTTGACTTTACAAAGAAGGTCATGGATGTGCAAAAATTAACATTTGACAAGGTCACACAACTCCTTGTTGTTAGAAATAAAATAAATATCAGGTACCTTATCCAAATACTTTTACATCTTTATTAAAATATACTTTTATTTTTCTCATTCAAAGAAATTCATACAAGAAATCAGTCATCTCTAAAAGAATTTAACTCAGGATTGAGATTATGATGTAAGTTTTAAAAATAAAATTTTTGCAATAAGACATTTTAGATAGGTGACATTTCCTGTGATGTCAGTTTATTAAACATGGCAATTGAGTACGTCTGTCTACAGCATTCATCTACTTGACTCCTATAAATAGTTTAGCAAGTATAATTTTGTTACACAGCTGAAATTACTTCTGTACAGGACACTTCAAATTAGATCATATAAGCGTGATTTTGCTTTAAGAAACTTTAATGACCTAAGACAGTAAAAAATGTAAACATAAAAAATTGTGAATGAATTGTAAATGAATAGTTTTCAGCATACTCATTCTATATTGCCAGAACATAGTTGTTAAGTAATAAATATGACAGTAAATAAGTGAAGGTACCGATTTAAATTAAATAATTATAGACTCTTCTTCATGTTCATGATCATTTATAAGTTGTTGCATATATATGTAGATATGTATATTTTTATGTATATAAATAAATACAGTACATATTCAAAAATCTACATGTTTGACAAGTGAAAAAAATCAAACCTGTAATTGATAAATGAGAGTCAGTTTGGGGAAGTGGAAGAAGTAACCATTGGTGATCTCAGTGTTGAAAATTTGTAGAAGTAAGCATTGCTCTAGTATCTGGTATTTGTAGAAATAAGCATAGTTCTCAATGTAGAGCATTTGTAGAAGTAAGCATACCTCTCAGTTTGGGGTATTTGTTGCACTTTGGCTATACAGTCTGCTATTTGAGGTTTGACCCCTCTCTCTGACTGGTGTTACAAGACTGTGGCAGAGCAATGTCCTCTAGTTTCTCAGACTTCAGTCCACTGATCAATTCCACATTGTTTTACTTTTGTGCCAATCACTGTTACTTACTGTTGGTTCTGGTGCATGCAGAGCATACAGCAATGGACCAATCACTTGGCCAAGAGAACACGTCTAAAAGTCATTTTAAGCAAATATATCGAACGCAAGGAGAGGAATATTTTCCTCAGAGGGAAGGTTCCTTAGGATCTACAGGGATAGGTCATTTTCTACAGCTTTCAAGAAGAGTGTGTATGATTAGATATTAATATAATAATTTGTGTGGATTTTTTATAAATAAATTACTTTTACTGGGCTGAGAGTATTGTGTATTAATGTGAACGCATGCCATTCATTTGGCAAGCCCTCAATGTCTGTGACAGTTGCTGTTTTAATCTGAAGATGGCTGCTTCTGTTTGTTACTTGTGCCACTTTGTCATTATTATCTTTTTTTCAGAAATTTTTTAACTTTAATTTTTAAAATTCATTTTATATATCAACCACAGAGGCCCTGTCACCTCTTCTCCTGCTCTTCCCTGACCTACTCCTGTCCTCTCCTCCAAAAGGGTAAGGCCTCCCATAGGGAATCAGCAAAGCCCGGAACATTTAGTTAAGGAAGCACCTCCCCCAGTCCCACCACCATCCCCACACATTGAGGCTGTGCAATTTATGATGCACTGAGTATTCACCAATGTGGTTACCAGGGTAGGCCACTCTCTTTACTGTTGCTAGGAGTCTAAGCTGGGATCATCCATGTGGATTCCTGGGAATTTCCCTAGCACCAGGGTTCTCCCTAACCCTGCCATATCTCCCTCTATCAAGATATCCCTTTCATTGCTTTCCCACTGTTCCTGTTCCAGCTCGACAGACCATCCGGTACCCTTATGTTCTTTCTCATCCTCCGTCCTGTCCCCTCTATTGTCCCCTCTCACTGCCGCCACCATTTTACTCAGGAGATCTCATTTATTTTCCTTATCCACTGGGATCCCTGCATGTCTCTAGTGTCCTCCTTGCTAGCAGATTGAATGTCATCATTATCTTATTTATTTATTTATTTATTTTAAAGATCTACACAAGAAGTTCTCAAACCGGAATGTAGGAAGTTACAAAGCAGACCTTTGGCAACTTAAATCTCTTTATGTGTTTCTGTCTGGCTTTACCATTGAACCATTAATATAAAAAAAAATCATTTTTCTTTTACCATTAGTCAGGATCTCTTGCCCTACTTTTAAAGTTGCTCTCCTGAGCATAATGGATATAATTGAAATTCCTGTTAAGATTTTCCATTTTAATGAAAATATTAAATGGCTTGTGGAGTTGGATGGCAAATTTGCTGCTCTGATCTCAAAGGGCTGCCTGTGATTTTATTCTGCTGTTGACTCTTCTCTACATTTATATAGTTTATGAAAATGGTTTCAGTGATTTGACACTTTTCACATAGTTGATTTTAGGGCAATGTGAGTTTTTATTTTGTTTTCATAATTTTTGTGTTTTTAATTAAAAGTTAGAAACTGGCACTATAGATAATGAAAACAACAATGTCTTGGTTAATTCTGTGGTTTTGGTTTTTTGAACTATAGATTAAATGTAGCAATATAGGACGATACTCATGAAGCTACAAAGACCTTTGTTTTTTGCAAAACTTTTAGTCATTAGTTTAAGACTGTAAGTAACTGCAATTAAATCTGAAAGTAGTTTTAAAGATTTCTTACTTAAAAAATTTTGACTCAAATGGAAAATAGTACTTAGCATTAAGCATGTGTGTTTATAATACAAAATTATTGTCACCAACAACATTTCTTTCACTTAGAAATTGAAAATCCTTTTCCTAGGGCTTTTGTCATTTGGTTATCATGAAATAATTTTTTAATACTTTTATGCCTTCATATTAACTATTATCATACTTAAAAATAGAGAAGAGCACAGAAATGATACCATTGGATCTTTAAAGAAAAAAATTAATTTTACTTTTTAATCTCTCACAACATAAGCTTTAATAGAGTCAAAAACATCTAAGCAATTGTACCTGGTTAATGTATCTGTGGATATACAGAATGCTGGTCTAGAAGAAGAAAAATATCAGAAACTCTGTTACTTCTAGTGTATTTTTGTATGATTCATTAATATAATCATTTTTCTGCTGACTTTCTTAGTATTTGAGAACTAATAGGCTGGCACTCCATGCTTCTGCTATGCCATAGGTACTACTCACAGTATATTTGCTGACTCAGTATGCACCCCATATTTCTCCAGGGTCAAGTGTAGTATTTGCAGTATATTTGTGGCTCAGTTCTTGTAACAGTATCCGATTTTCACAGATAAGCATAAATCTACAGTAATTAGCTTGCTGATAGTCACATAAAAGTTTATAGTGTAAATTTGATCTTGTATTTTAAAGATTCTCTAACTTGCCTTTAAACCCATATCTGTCCAGGGTCTTCAAAATATAAGTCACAGTTGGAACTTTCCTCTGATGTGTTGGATCTGAGAAGAGTTACACTCTCAGTTACTGCCTCAGGAATAATTATGACTCGTATTCAGGAAACTTGGTTGACTTACCGTATCAAAAATAAAATGAAATAAAATAAAATAGAAGTATTTTTCACAAACTTTAATAATAAAATATTAGTACCTGTCTGGTAGCAACCAAAATACAACTAATAAAGATTAATATCTTTTTCTTGTCTCATGTCAATTTTTTTTCTGTTGAAAACTTCCTGACTTCCCATTCTAGCAACTAAAGTCATATTTTAAATATAATATGTGCTCAACTAACATTTTAAAAAGTACACTTTTAGTAATATATGCTTTAATAGGTTTGTTAGGATAATCTGAACTGAAACTTTCTATTATCTACTTGGTATTTGCTTTTAACTTATTTATTTCACTTTAGTAAAAATAGTAATGCAAATTACTTGTGGATAGTGCATGGGTACATTTTCTCTGTCAAGACGGCACAGGTTTCCTACAATTTTTTATGAGCCCTAGGCTTAGGAGTTGCATTGTGCAGCTATCAGTTTGGGGTTTAGCCTCCCAGTCATTAGTTCTTTGTGATTTATTCACTTGTGGATCTCAGTTACAGCCTCCATTGGTACAAAAAGAAACATTTTTGATGAGGGATGAGTGATACAGTTATCTGTGTCTATAAAGATAGGTAGTTAGAAAACAGTTATAAATTATATTAATTTACAAAACTGGCAGCATTAACTTATCATTTTAGTCCAAACATATAGGTGGTTCATAGGCTTTCCAGATGACTAGGATTACTGATAGCTACTCTCCCTTGGTAGATTGCACTTTATTTTACTATGAGAGTTGGTCTTCAAGAGCTTCCATGTCTGTTGCAGCTAAATTATTCAAAGCTTGATGTCCAGTATGCTTGGTGTCTTCATCAATAGGACCTTATCTTAAAATTCTGGGGGACAAAGCCAGTGGGAAAATAGCACTAGTTTACATGCCAATGTGGGCAGAGGACATTCCACACAATACCACTCCTGGATGAAAATATATAGGAGGCCAATGGCTACTGAGAAAGAGATTAATTTCCTTATAGAGACAAACTCCTACATATATTAGCTGACCAAATGATCAGCTCTAAACACATGCTCATAAAAGCAAAGGGAAATGAACCTAATAGGATATATGTATATATTACTGTAATAGTTAAATAAGTGATAATGAATTTGGGAGCTGAAGAGAGGTGTTGAATGGTGAAGATGTGAATGTAGTGCTCATTTATGAAATCTTCAGAATATAACTATCATTAAAAATAGAACTAAACATAATTCAAATTGTTTACTATGTTAAAAACATTCTTAAACACAAAAGAGACAATGATTGATAAGCTTGACTCTGCCCTTGTAGAATAGACTTATCGCTTTATAAAAGAGACTTGAGGGAATACATATGCCATCCCTAGAAGGACAAACAAAAGGAGCATTTGCTAAGGGCCCTCAACAAGCATTGAATCTTCCTTCTGTTGTCTTGGTTCAAAATTTTCTGGCTCCCAATATTGTGGGAAATAAACTGTTGTGTATATGCTTCCCAGTCTAAAGAGCATTGTTACACACTGGTCTGAACTAAGACAGCAGTTTAAAAATTCTACAAAGATCTGTACTTCACATCTGAGCAGACATAACTATTATTTACTCAACTAATGATACTAAAGGAGAAGGAAGTTGAAATGTAATAGCACACAGTATGTCTTACAGAGGTGGGTTTTGAATTTTGTAGAATAAAATCTTTTCACCAAACTATTGCACCAAAAAAAAAAAAAATCAGTTTAGAAAAATAGTGAAGAATTGGCTAACTACAAGTTGGATGCTTGCAGTTATTTATTTTTGACTTGATTACTTACTTGCTTTTTTTTTTTAAAAAAAAAAAAATCTCATATTTAAGAGATCATTGAAAAACAAGAAAGGATGGTATTTGAGAGGAGAGTGAGTTTCCCTTTAAGACAGTTATAAGATAGAACGCATGTAATACACATGTATTTGTTACAGTTCTCTAGAGTAACAAACTTATGGAGTGAATTCATATGTATCCTTTATCATCTATCTACCTATCATCTTATCTATGTACTATATATAAATATACAAAAATATGTATAAATACACACTCAGATATGCATGTATATATATATATATATATATATATATATATATGATTTATTGGAATGATTCACAGGCTACAGTATAATTAATCCAAAAATGTTTGTCTGTAAACTGAAATTCCAAGAATCCAGTAGTTGTTAAGTACACAAGGCTGTATGCGTTATCTGGCCTTCTGTATATGCTAGAATCTCAAGAAGTAGGCTGCAATGCCAGCAAAAAAAATGAGTGTGCCAGTAAGGTGAGGGCAAGCAAGTAAGAGGAAACTTCCTCTATCTAATTACACAGATTTCAGCAGATGATCTTGCCCAGATTAACTATGTATTCCTGCCTCACGTCTGGAATAAAGGTGTGTGTCTTCCTACCTCAAGATTATGATCAAAGATATGAAAATTCCCACTCAAAAGTCAAGACTAGAAGTAGATTCACCCATTTCAAACAAGTAACAATAATCTCTCACAGGTTTTCCCTCAAAATGTGGATTGAAGTTTATTCCAGATATAGTTGTTAATGAGAAATAGCCATCAAAGCATATTTTACCCAATTATAGTTCAAGATCCAGTGGTGTTTAGAGATAACATTAACACTATCCATTCTCTCCAAGGCAATCATGCATCTACATTCTGCTTTCATATTCTGGTTATATTAAAAATATTATTTCTCACTGAAACTATATATATGTATATGCATCTATGTTCACACACACACATCAATTCCTTTCTTTCCCTCTCCATCACTTTATCACCAATACTCTTGTTAACCTCAGTTCCATTTTCTACTTCTATGATGCAAATGTTTAAGATTTGACAAGCGAATGATATACAATAAATCAGAACTAAGACACTGGTTTATTTTACTTAACATATCAATTTCCAGGTTCAACTATATTGTCACAAGTACTATGATTTTTCTATTTTGATGAGAAGGTAGCAGTCTGCTGTTATGCGTATCTGTAGCGTGAACCCTAATTGGTATTAATAACAAATATCTGGAGCCAGATATTCAGATAAATTCTGAAAGATCAGAGAGACAAAGCAGCCATCCACCAGAGAGACTTCTTACCTCTATAGAGTTTTTAGGCTGAAGGAGGCAAGATCATTTCTTCTCCATCCTTATAAGCCTTTCTCCCTTCATCAATATGTCTTCCTGTCTCAACTTTCATCCCTAGTGCTGGGATGAAAAGCATGAGCCTCTACTGCCGGGCTCTGTTTCTATTTTAGATTGGATCAATCTTGAGTAGCCCAGGGTAGCCTTGAATTCCTGATCTTCCTTCTTCCTCCTCCCAAGTGCTAGGATTAAAGGTGTGTGCTACCAATGCCTGGCCTCTGTGGTTAACTAGTGGCCAGCTCTACCCTATGATCTCTAGGAAAGCTTTATTTGTTAGAGCATGAAGAAAACAATACCACACATATCATACATTCTTTATGCATTTGTACACTCATGGTCACTTTTCTTTTTGCATTTTATGACAAATAGTCTTTTATTTTTGTTAAATTATTGTGTTTTATTATTGTATATTTTGCTTATTACTACAGTTTTACTTTACTAAAATACAAATTGTGAAAAGACAGGTTTGATTTTGAAGATCTAATTACAATAATAAATAAAATATATTTTTTGGACTTTTTCTATGAGAATCATATTATTGCATCCCATGTAGGCTTGTTTTGGCCTTACTCCTAGGAATGAATCTTGATGTGTTTTCTTTTGATAGAGAAGCAAATTTTGGTTTTTAAAAGTGCCTGAGGGAAAAGCTATACTGTATCCTTAACAGGTAATGCACTAAGTGAATAACATACACTAACACCCCTCAACTATTTTCTGGGAAATTTATATAGTAAAACATGTACTGAAAAGTCTTGGCTATCAGACACAGGCAATCTCTCCTCCCTCACTGAGTCACAAAGTGCTAAATGTAAAGTACTGGTCTCTGATGAGGGATGGAGATTAAAGCTGCTTGGCCTGGTGCATTTTGCTCAGATTTTCCTGAGGTACAGATTTTTCTGGTTGTTAATCCCATGAGCAGAATTGGAGAAAGAGAGAAAACCCACAGTTTGTGTTATTTGACCTCTGACCCCATCTGCGTATGTGTAGTTCTCAACAGTGTTCTTAGAACTGTGCATCAGTCAGACAATGTTCCGTGGTTTCCTCATTTATTATTCCCTATACCCTCCAAAACTACAACCCAGACCTCTATGAGATGTCACTCAATGCTAGCATTTCTCAAATGAAAAAAACCTTTAGTTTCTTATATTTGTATAGAAACTTGATGATTTTTAATCTTTTTTCTCTTCTTTTTTCCTTGGGATGAATAAAGATTTCCAATGTTCTTTACAAATCACCCTATTGCTAATTATTGGTGTTCTGAGGCACATAATTGATTCTGAAATGTAAAACATTTACTTTAAAGATAAATTAGTTTTATAATACGTTATTAGGAGAGTTATGCCAACATTGAATTATATTTCTATTAAATCACTTGGATAAACAAAAGATTTGTTACTTTTTCCTTTTTAACTAACTTAGGTATGTCTCAGTTAAGAATATTTTTAATGCTCATAAGAATAACAGTAGGTATAATTTATTCATAATTATCTTCTACATTAACTCAAATATATTGCACCTTAATTAGAATTAATATCTTACACAGTTAAATTTTATATTTATTGTAACCTAATTTGTTCACTCAAGATTTACATTGAGTGGTTTTTATATACAATGGTTATTTCAGTCCAAACCCAGGTTTGATAGTTTTGACTTAAGTAGGCAAAACACCCCTAATGTTTGTGGCTTCAGGCTTGTAATACTTATGTAACATATTGTCTAAAATATTGATTATAAGTAGTTTTAATCATTCCTATCAGTGTTTAAATCATATGTACACATAATCCATATAATTTAATAAGAGTACTTTTATTAAAATAACCTAATTTTGATGGCTATTAATTTTTATGGAGATTCCCAGAGTTTTTGTTTAATAACAGTGCTCATTTTTAATAATATTGATCATAAATAGGGAGAAGTCTTACCTCTAATAGATAATATCCAAGGTTTCTTTTTGCTAAATACTTTATGTGGTTATTTGTAATGTCTATAATTATTATATAATGGTGAATGTAATGTGAAATTTTGAATAAGCATTTTAGAGTCAATTAGGCTAAATGTAAAAATGGTACTGATGTTTTATATGCTGCAATCTATAACACATGCTGTCTCAGTTCTCAGTTGAGCGTCTAGTGTGATTGAAAAAAGTAGATTATAAATAAATGTAGTAATAAGAAATGGAATATTATAAATGGGAGCAGGAAGATTTAAGCAATATGTGAAAGGGGTGAGGAAACGTTTTGCCAACATGGTCAGGGAAGCACTTCTCTAGATTATTGTAGATTATTTTATCTGAAAATCAAGGTAGACCATGCTCCAGAAATAAATATTAGCATATGCACAGAATATAGTCAACACCTAATTTAAACAGTGCCAAAGAAGATACTATTGACAAAATTTCCCACCTATTGAAATTATTCTAATATGTTGTTGGTTTACAACATTTTAACTTCATTTCTTTTTTTTTTTTTTTGATACACTGAACACAGAGTGTGTGGCAAGGCATAGAGCTGAGCATGGTTACTAGCAGAAGAAAGAGCATTTAGAAAGGGTATGCCGTTATGTTTAGCTATAGTTAAAGAAAGCCAGAAACAGTTTTGCTTTTGCTGGAAGAAATGCTATGATGCAGCTTCTTGGCGAATGGTGTGTATCTAGCAGTCATCATCAGACATAATAGCACTTGCAGAACTTGCCATGTTGGCAGCAGCTGTGTTGGTGCTGACTTGCTTGCTAGCAGAAAGCTTTGCAGGAAAACCATCCCTGTGTGAGAAAGTGTCAAGAGTGCTTTTTTATCTTGCACGATTCACCAGATTTTAGTACTATTCTTGCTGTACAGACAAGGATATGGAAGTTAGAAGTTCACATTAGAAGATCTCAGAGTACATACTCTATGTTGTTCTCACCCTCCCAGTCCAGATTATTTTTAAGTGGAAGTGTCAATCACTGTGATTAATCATAGGGTAGCATCCTGGTATTTGTAATTTAAAACTGAAAGTGTAATTGGAATTCATGTTTTAAAGATGACTAAACTTTATGTGTGAAACAGGCACTTCTGCACCTCCAGTTGGCAAAATGAGCATATCAATACCAGTTTTCTTCCATGTTTGTTCTCATAAACAAATGACTAAGTGTATATAAGAGTAAAATGAAAAATGATGAACAATTCAACACTAGTCCAACCATGTAGACAGTAAGCAGTGCCTAGTATATGTGATTCACTGTTTCATACCTTAGCTAAAAATAAAATCATGTAAGACCACCATTAAAACAACAAAAAAAGGAAAAAAAAAAACCAGAACACCCACTTCTAAATCTATGCAAAAGAAAAGAAAGCAACAGTGGATATGTGCCATTAGGATGCATGAACAAAATGAGAACCTGTATTTTATTCCTTACTTATCCAGTCTCTTAGGATAGAAATTTTTCAAACCAAGTTCCCTGTTTAGAATAGGATTTCTTGTATACATTGTAGATGTCCATCATTGTGGTGTGTCACTTAAGGCATAAAGTGAGTGAGAGAGGAGAGAAAAAGAGAGAGAGAGAGAGAGAGAGAGAGAGAGAGAGAGAGAGAGATCAGATTGGCAAAGTGCAGAAGATTTGATATTCTCTTCATCTTTACATGTCTGTGAAATGCCTCATTTATAAGAGACATCTTTTGTCTTTCATAAGCTATACTGAGCTATACTTTCTATTACCTATAGTTGAGACACTTGACAGACAGTGTAAATGGGCTGAGTCCTTTGAATATGCTAAGAAGACTGATTTAGATAGGGGGTATGTAAATTAATTAAGACATAACTGTAGGCTATAGTTAATATGTTTCAACTTCACAGATATAAGAAAGGCTTTGAAGATGAAAAAAATCATATTGCAGAGAAAACGGGATTTATTGGGAGTCCAAAAATTATAAAAATTTAAAACTAGTAAGGAGCTTGTAGTGCATGCTTTTAATCCCAGCACTCAGGAAGCAGAGGCAGACAGATTTCTGTGAGTTCAAGGCCAGCAGGGTTTACAGAACAATTTCCTTCACAGGCTCTAAAGCTACACAGAGAAACTCTGTCTTGATAAAACCAAATATATACATATGTATACACACACATATATATACATATACATATATATATATATATATATATATATATATATAAAAACTTGAGGATGAAGTCTTACATCATCCATCATTGTCTATATCAAGGAAAACTATTAACACATTCACTAAAACACAGATGTCTGGGTAATTTTTCGTGACTTTTATGTGGTAGCACAGATAATGTGCAAAGAAGCAAGATGTTAGTTTCTTTAGAAAGAATTTGCCCTCATTGAAATAAAAATGGGCTGGAGCCATGATACACTAGATAATCTATGTATCTGGCTAAGATAATCTGGCCTGGCTAAAATAATCTAAAGTGGCTAAATATTTTTGGGTAGGAAAAAACTATTACAATATTCAGATAGATAGAGTCTTAATAAACATAAGAGCAATGGGTATAGGTAAAAGTGGAAAAATGTGAATAATATCATTAGTAGAAATGGCAAGACTGAGATATAAAATATGCTTGAGAATGACTAAGTATTCAACATGGTTCTGCTGGTGTTGAAATGAATAGAGAATGTATTGTAGAGATAATAAACAGAGTATATGACATGTATTATCAGGGAAGAAAGTTATCCACAATCTATTGATTTGTAGAGCTTGGGTACCTGTCATGATTACATGACATGTATTGTGATAAAAATCAGGATCTACTCATACATTTAATTAATAAAGTCCTCATAATAAACATCTCACCATGAACCAGCTTTGTGCTAGGCAAAATTCCTCCTGTGGTTGACATCATAATATAGTAATGACATACAAATCATAGATAATTATATAAATATAACACTCTATGGGTACATAGTATTATATAGAAAAAAAGTCAGAAAATGTGTAGCTGTTATTTTATAACCCTCATTTGAAAAAGCCACTGGGTGAGAAGACCTGAAGGTGTTCATGGAAAGAGAATCGCAGGAGGTGAAAGAGGAATCATGTCGTAGAGCATGAGGAACACATTTGAGGAACAGCCGCTGAGCCAGTGTGTAGGCAAACATCAATAAAACCAGATAAGATCAATGACTTGGTTACCTTGAAGGCTCTAGACTGAAGTACAGGCACAGATCTTGGGTTCTTGATAGAAAATAACCCTTCTCCTCGGGAACATTTTCTCTTTTCTGTAGCCACCAAAGTAAACATATCTTGAAGTCAATCTATCCATGTGATACAGAATATCTAGACTGACAGCAATTCTAAGATACTAATGGTCTATGGTGTTTTCCCACTCTTAGTTCTGGTCTTCGGATTTATTTTTCTTGGGGCGTGCATGTGTGCGTGCGTGCGTGCGTGTGTGTGTGTGTGTGTGTGTGTGTGTGTGTGTGTGCGTGTGTAGATGAAATGCCTGTTATAGTACTTAGGTAGACAGAACACTCATCTTGACAGAGAAAATTGATAAGATTCCCTAAATCCAGATGCCTGACTTTACACTTGAGAGAGTGTGTGCTAGAGAAAAATGAATTCTTTACACCAAGGTTTTTGTTTTAACACTCACAGCTTAATTCATTGCAGTTAATTTAGATATTTGGTTGTAATCACCACAGATACTAAGGTTCTTTGAATTTAACTTGTACCATTTCTCACAGAGACCTTGTATAAGAAATACAAAATAGGACAGGAGCACTGATGATTCCTAGACCCTGATTCTACAGCAGACCACCCCTTCTGAATAGATTCTCCCAAATCTAGGACAAATGTAATTGTCTTGTTGAAAGTGTCGAAAATAAAACTCAGCCTTTCCCTCCAGCACTCAGATATGATCGTTCACTTTGTCATTTCTTTTCTTCTCTGCTGCTTCTTTAATTTCATCTTATGTTATATTTAACTAACTGCATGCACCACTTTCTTTATACAGAGTCCTTCTGGCAAAGCTTATTGCCATCATCTCAGAGAACAATGCAAGCTGGGCAAATCCCCTGATAGTTTCAGTGCAGGGCAGAAGCTGAAGACTCCATAGAGATCTTCAGTAGTTCTTATTGTTGGCCAGACCCTTCTCTGCTTTCTCCAAAATGTTTATACCCACATCATTTCTTCCAAAAGTCAGAGTGGACAAAAACTGTCCTATATATTTGGAACATGCTTCTAGAATGACACTCTGAATATAGCCACTACCAAAATTATTGAAGACAGGACATATTGCCTACCTCTAGCAATGTGACTTTTGTTGAATTGAATCAGAAATAGAAGCAATCTAGATGAAGCTACGCTTAGGGAACACAGATAGATATACATACATATATAACCTGTCTCCTACTTATCGTCTATCTGACAGTGATAAAAATAGGGGGAAGAGGACACATGAAAAATTCAGGTGCCAAAAATAACTGAAGGAAAACTGACAAAACTGCTGATTCAGTAACTAAATTGACTTGTCATGGAGCAGGCCAAACATAAACACAAGGCAGTTGCTTCTGGGACAGTGTCTTCTGTTTCTCCTCTGATTCTAAGTGAAGTTGTATAAGTGTGACATATTGCATCATCTGATAGAAAGGACTTACTGATCTATTTAGGACAAGTGAGCTTTTTCAGAATCATCTCTGAAAACACTTGTATTAGTCTGTTTTCTTTAAAACAGTGGCCTGTCCTGTTAAATATATCAATTTAGATATGTTTATAATTTTCTTTTATTTAAGCAACAATAGAATTCTCATTATAAATGGAGATCAAGAATTTCTTTTAGGTAGGAAAAACAAATTAGAATACACAAACAAGAATACTTATAACTATGGCCATCTAATATTTGACAAAGACAAAATAACATATTGGAGAAGAGACAACAATCTCAGTAAATGGAGCTTCGACAACTGTATGGCCAGAGGTAGAAGAAGGAAATGAATGCCTTATCTTTTTGTAGAAAAAAATGATTGAAAACTCCAAAATTCATACCCCAAACACTAATACTTCTAGAATACCTATGAAATACCTATCCTCAAAGACTAAACATAAATCTAACATATGACAAGCTTTACTGTTCCCTTTTTTAAATTTAGGAAAAGATGTAGAAAGTGGTGTTCTGATTTAGTAAGGTAATAATATAGTCTTTTTTTTTTCATTTTACATACCAACCACAGTTCCTCCTCCCATTTTCGCTGTCCCCTCTCTGCCTCCCCCGTCCATTCCTCAGAGAGGGTAAGGTCTCCCATGGGGAGTCAAGAAGGTCTGGCAAATCAGGTAGAGTCATGTACAAGCCCTTCTCCCCTTATCAAGGTTGAGCAAGGTATCCCTCCATGGAGAATGAGCTCCAAAATGCCAGTTTATATCAGAAGGCCTATTTGGTCCCATGTAGGTTTTCACCTTATACTTATTAAAGTGGCTAAAATCAAAACCACTGATAACAGTTCATATTAAAGGGGATGTGGAACAAGAGGAACACTCCTTCACTGTTGCTGGGAGTTCAAACTTGTACAGCTACTTTGGAAGTCAGTATGGCAGTTTCTCAGAAAGTTTGGAATCAATATACCTTATGACCCAGGATACCACTCTTGGGCTTACACCCAGAGGAGACACAATTATACTACAAGGCCACTTGCTCAACTGTGTTTATAACAGCATTATTTATAATAGCCAAAATCCTGGAAACAACCTAGATGCCCCGAAACCAAAGATTGAATAAAGAAAATGTGATAGATTTACACAATGGAGTCTGTTACTCAGTGGGAAAATAAAACAACAAAAAATAACAAGGACATCATAAATTTTTCAGGCAAATGAAGGAAACTAGGAAAAAATGTGGAGTAAGGTAACCCAGAACCAGAAGAACAAACACATTATGTACTCACTCATGAGTGGAAATCAGATGTAAAACAAAGGACAACCAGGCTACAATCCACAACCTCAGAGATACTAGGTAACAAGAATGACCCTAAGGGGGATTGCCATAGGAAGGAAAATTACATAAGATCTCCTGGATAAACTGGGACCAAAGGGTGGGAATATGAAGAAATGGGATGGTAGTGTTGGGGGAGAGAGAGAGAGGGAGAGCAAAGAAAGTTATTCTGATTATGATGTTAGGGAGAGACCTGGTGCTAGGGAAATTTTCAGGAATCCACAGGGATAACCCCAGCTAAGACTCCCAGCAAAAGTAGAGCTGCCTGCACTGGCCTTCCCATGTAATCAGATTGGTGACTCTAACTGGACCTTATCCAGTAATTAATGGAAGCAGATGAAGAGATCCACAGCTAAGCACTGAGATGAGCTCCTGGAGTCCTTAAGAGAGGAAGGAGGTGTTATATGAGCAAGAGTGGTCAGGATCATGATGGGAAATCCCATAGAGACAGCTGATTGGAGCTAATGAGAGCTCAAGAACTCTGGTTATAGTACATTGTAAACCTGGAATCTTGAATCATATTGTATTATTCAGAAACACAGGGCTTAACACTGGAACAAAAGAAGATATTTATTTTTAGTCATTAATTCATTTATCTATTGAAACTAAATCATGAAGAAATGAAGCATCTATATACTATACATTAATTTCATTGACATTATACATGTTCACTTTATAAGACAGATCAGAGAGAAGCTGTAGATAAAGGGGTGTTAATCTAAAATTAGATATAACATAGAAAACTCATGTCTGGGACCTGGGTCCAGGTTTTAGACATGAGTATATGACTTAGTGTAATACCTAGTCCATGTGATACATTTCCAGTTGATTTTTTTCTGGCATAAATGACCTAATAAAGATTAGAATATAATCTTTATTATATTTTTTTATTCTTCCTTTTTTGTTTTAATGTATTATTCTTTCATTGGTGAGTGTGAGTATTTTTAGTTGGTTTGGTGTTACCTCCTCCACAGACACTACTTTCCAATACAACATTTATTCATTTATATTATTTTTGGGCAAATTACTCTTTAAAAATATCTTAAAGGCAAGCAAAGTTAAACTTTTCTTTACACAAACTTTGAAACACAGACAAAAGCTAGAAACATTAATATACTGTCTTGTCACACATGTTTCACTCATCACAATTAACCATTCTATGGTTAATAGAATCTCAGCTTGGAAATATCTCAACAGTGTAGCATTTATCTGTAAATACTTAGTGTGCATCACACTACAAAGTTGTAATAATATTAGTATCACATTAAAAATAAGTTGTATTACTCTTTAGCGCCATCAGCTATTCATCAGACCAATAAATATTATATACTCTTCTTATTTGAAAATTCCAAATAGAGCCCATTGAATTGCTAAAGTTATCTCCTAAGTCTTTGCAGTCAATTATCTTCTCTCTCCTAATTCACCACCTTTTAAAGCGAATAACTTGCACACAAACAGGAACAATTTTGTTCAGGTAGATCTTCCTCCTTGAACCCAAATATGAGGTTCTTGCAGGAGAAATGTAGATATGTATATCTGTGGACATCTATGTTAATAGTGAGAATATAAAACTTATTAATTCCATTGAATCATTAGAAAGATCAGCTATTTAAGAGATTCAAACTGTGGAGAAATCATTGGTTTTTAAATTTCAACAATAGGAGGATTGTGTTGCTGTAATTGAGAAGGATGTTAAGATACAATCAACCCTGAAGGGTTCAGGACAAACATCAGTGATTCCTCATGGAGATGGGGATGATTTGCCTAAAATTGTGAATGTGAATGGTATTTCTTTATCATCTCCTATGATCTATCCAGTTACCATTCAGAAAAGCATACATTTGATGAATCTTCAGTATTTGTAAAATATAATTGGGAACCTATACATATGAGAGATAAACAGG
Organism: Sigmodon hispidus; assembly: GCA_004025045.1. Classification (NCBI taxonomy): domain Eukaryota; kingdom Metazoa; phylum Chordata; class Mammalia; order Rodentia; family Cricetidae; genus Sigmodon; species Sigmodon hispidus. The sequence goes on from PVIH01011994.1 coordinate 63,494, forward strand.
ACATCGAGTAAACTATTTTACCCCCACAGGATATATTCCACATATGTAAAATAGATATTAAATTCATGTTTTACAAAATATCAAATAACAAATAATAATTGGTTGCAGTTAACAGTGGCTATATGAGACTATAGCCAACATTTACAATGGAGTAATTGGCTGAGGGAAGAGGTAGGGCCATTGAACAACAAGAAAAGATTACAGATTTTAATATCTCTCTCAAGATGAAATTCTTGGTGAGGGTTTGATTCCTGATGTGAAGGAACAGACTAGTTTTGACAAACATTCATTACTGCTATGTTGTATTGCTGCTTTGACTGCAAAAAGATTCTAGACTCAGGACACAAAATTGAGTTATGGGATACCCTCAAAACACAGGTCTCAAAATCAAAGATGGTTCAATCAGGACCAGCTGCAGGTGAGGAACAACTTCCTCAGGAAAGAGACAGAAAGATGGAGGAGAAAAACCGGGGAGATGTGGCAGGATCAGATAGATCCTCCTCCTTGGACACATCTGAAAATCCAGATGTGAAATAATAGGGTTGCTTCCTGCTCCTGATACCTGCCAAGACAGGATAAGATGGTTTCTCAAAATACCCTGCATCTGAAGAGATCTGTCAGACATCCTAGGTCTGTAGCCAAAAAAGGTGGATGTGCTAACTTTGCAAAAAAGCTGTGGGTTCTGACAGCTGACTGTCATTGTCCTCTCCTACTAAATTTTGGAAGTTACTCGCTCATGCTTTCGGCTTATTCAGATACTATATTTTCCTTCTGAGGTCTTTGATGGGGTTGAAGACTATATAGTTAGACTTACTGCCATCTCATATCTTAGCCAAGAGCATCTCTGTATTAGATTCATATTATTCAAGATACACAGCTTTAAAGTAATCTCTGTATATTACCACTACAAATATTCTGGACATGTAAGATTATATTTGTTGCTTGTTAATTATTGTTTGACCTTGTTTATGCTATTTGCCTTTTTCCTTTTTTGATATTATCTTATAATTGTCTCTACTAAAATAGTTTATATTTTTGTTTTAAAACTTTCTAATGTACAATTTTGACTTCTGAACACATGTACAAACCCCAACACACACATGCACACACACACACACACACACACAGAGAGAGAGAGAGAGAGAGAGATAAAGAGACAGAAAAACTCATCAAAATTACACATTAATATGTTATAAAATTGCATCTATTTGATGTTTTCTTCATGTTTAGAATTCTGTTTCATGATAATATTTATTCCATAGTGTAAATTGATTTCAGCACACATATATACAGAATCAATACTAAAACTATGTGATTATTAAATGCATTTTTCAGGGGTTTCTAGAGGAACAGAATTGATAGAAGTTATATACGTATAGAATTTATTAGAGTGAATTGCAGGCTGAAGTCCATCTAGTACAATGATGTCTGGTTCCTTATAGAAATTCCTAGAACTCAGTATATGTTCAGGATATGAGGCTGGTTGTCTCAGCTGGTTTTCAGATAAGTCAGAAACTCACAGAAGTAGGCTGTCATACTCATGAAGGAATGCCTCAGCAACAGGTTTATGAACAAGCCAATGAGAACATGGTTAAGCAGGAAAAAAAAAACAACAAAATATTCTTTCTTCCATCTATTTAATATAGGATGCAATGAGAAAGTACTGCCTAGATTTAGAATAGATCTTCACACATCAAAAAATCCAAACAAAGATAAAATTTAGTAGAAATGTTTGGGATTTTAATTGATTCCATAAGTAGTCAAGTTGAATAGTCATCTAAGAATGTAGTCAACTAAGAATAGCCATCACAGTAAATATGACTTACATAATGGTTTTTTGCTTTTTCTTATAAAAGTAACATCTCTTAATTTTTTATTCTTATTGCAAATATATTTATTTCCTCGGATAATACATCATTGTTATGGTTTCTGCTACCCCTACTCCTCCCAGTTTTTCACCATCTTTCCTCCCATCTGGTCTATCTCCAATGAGAAAAAAATCTTTGTAAATAAGTAATAAAATGAAATATTTTTTTTAAAGTTCTACATTTATTTATTGGAAGAATCAACATTATTCTGTAGTCTTCAAAGTGTATTATGAAATCTTTAAGAAAAACACAAAGATATTCTTTTTTTTTTGTTTTTTTTGTTTTTTTTGTTTTTTTTTCCTTTATTTTGTATTAATTAAAAAAAACACAGTAAAAAGAATTTAAAATGTGGAAGAGTTAACAATAACTATATAGAGGATAAGAATGATAAGCATGGCTTATCAAGGGTAGACATACAAATAAGATTGCTACACCTATATTTTCTTTGTGTTCATCTTTCCCTCTGAATTTTTTTTTTCCATCCCTGTATATCCTTATTCAAGGTCTCTTCACCCTCCCAACACATCT
>PVIH01011995.1:0-53301 GCA_004025045.1 Sigmodon hispidus
TTTATTTATTTATTTGCCTTGGTGTTTGCCTGGAACTGGAACTACAGACAGTTGTTAGCTGCCATGTGGGTGCTGGGAATTGAACCCGGGTCCTCTGGAAGAGCAGACGGTGCTCTTAACCGCTGAGCCATCTCTCCAGCCCCCATTTTTTTCTTTTTAAACTAGCCAAAAACATGGACAGTTCAAAATGAACTGCCAATAATCTGTTAACTTTACTTACCCATGTTAGATTTCCAATATACAATGCAATTCTCTTTCCAGTGTAAGTATAGACAACGTTTGGTGCTGCTCCTTTCCCCACATCGTCACCAACAGTTGGTGGGAGAGTATCCATGTAGTCCCGGTCTTCTGGGGCATCCCCATTATTTGCAGACGGAGAAATGACATCATCATACAAATCTATCTGATCATGCCCGCCATATTCTGCTTCCTAAAACATGGAAATAATGTTCTAGATTATAAGAGAACATTTATTTATTAATTATTTATTTATTTATCTTGGTGTTTGCCTGGAACTGGAACTACAGACAGTTGTGAGCTGCCATGTGGGTGCTGGGAATCGAACCCGGGTCCTCTGGAAGAGCAGACAGTGCTCTTAACCGCTGAGCCATCTCTCCAGCCCCAAATAAATTTGAAGACAAATTCATTCAACTTATTTAAAAATCTGGTGCAAGACAGGAAAAGATCTTAGTACAAGTCTCTTCTCACTTTATTTAATACATGTATTCTGAGATGGTGACTTTAATATCTTCCTTGAAAGTATTCTTAGAAGTAACAACACATAATAAATGCAAACATGTTTCAAAACATTTGTCATAAGACTGTCACAAACAAAAACCAGACATATTATAAGTCTTCAATATGTGACCACAGGTGTAAACCCTAGTATTTTCTTTGGTGATCAGATCTTATTTACCTACTTTGAGAAAGCTACTGTTTTATAAGCTAAGCCATAGAAATAGGGGGAAAATGGGCATGTACATGTTTCAAAAAGTCCAACAAAGCAAAAATATAAATAAAACTATCCAAAGTAATAACTTAAAATAACTATTATTCTCAATAGACAAAGAGCTACTGCTTAGCTGATTTAAAATCTAACCAAGTACATTAGCAGTGAAAAGTAATCCACACAGGTCTTAGTCAAACTGTGTCACTGTCACAGCAGAATTAAAGCAATTTGGATGTCACTTACATGCCTAAGTGATAAGCCAGGAAGAAGAAAAATGAATGTAAGACAGAGAAAAAAAAAAAAAAGAAGTGGTAATTCAATTTGTAAATATCCCTTTTTTAAGACTAAGTAAGTATATCAATATCAATGTAAACTATTTTACCCTTCTGAGGTAAATTTGAGATAAATTAAAAACAAAACAACTTAAGGTTTCAGGTATAACTAGGCACAATTTAAGCTCTCCCATGTATGCAATCTACTAGAACTGTGATAAATGGCATACAGGAGTTAGTTTGAGAAAATGTAACATAATAATGACCAAGAAAAAAAATACTGTTACACAATGGTAATAGACCAGTAAGATATTATAGGCACCAACCATGGCTATTCCATCACTCATCAAAAAGCTTGACTAAAACTTGTTTTTAAAGAGAGGGAGGGGAGCCTTAAAAGGGAAGATGTAGTGGAAAGCAGGCATTATCACCTTGACCTAGAGGTCCCAGTGTACAGGGCGTGACCAGGCCAGTTTAAAGTAAGGAGCATGGGTTGGCTCTCTTCCGGTTTGCTCTCTCATGCTCTTGAATGGAAAACCTGACCCACTGAGCTTCCTCCTTGAGGACCAGTCCAGTTTTCCAGGAACCCGACAACCATTTAATTTCTTGTATCAGTGAGTGTTTCCCTATAAACCCCTTAATAAATTTAACTTTCCTAAATCAGTGACCAGAGAAGATTATCACCAACTATAGGAAAACATTCATAGACACAGCCAAAAAGACCTCAAATTTCCATTTTATTTTCCGGGTAATCTGTATTAATAGCAAATTGTGTAAGTTTTTAAAATTTATTAGGATAATACATACCAACTGTACCTATTATGAGCAGGATGTCGATAAGACTATTTAGTAAGGGACCTAAGATACCAAAGAATAAATCAAGTAAATCAAAGAATAAAAAGCCACTTTCAGCAGAAGACAGAAACCAAGACCATAAGTCACTGAATAATGTCATTGATTATAATGAACAATTGTAAATAATATCAAGTAATGAGTATTTATTAACAAGAGGCACACAAAAACTACAGACAGTAAAAATTACAAAAAAAGAAGGGTAAGCTTGATGGCTGAAACTTTGGTAATGTGGTTGCCAACAGTGGCTCCGTACACTTCAGATATTAAAAAGCTTCCCACAAAGGGTAGTGGGCACTTTAAACTCTCTTGCAATCCAGTTCTGTACACCAAGTAAAATTATAATTATTCAAAAGGAGTTGTGTTTCTGTCCTCAACAAAGATTAATCACAAAAATAGTAGGAGGGAGAGTAAAAAAAGAATGCAAGAGTTACTGACACTTGCAGGAAAAGATTAAAATATATTTTTTATTAGCTTTCTATGTGTGAAAATGTTTACTTAAGTAGATAATCATTTACAGATAGTAACTGAAGCTACACTAAAGCTAATAAATTATAATCACTGTTTTTATATCTATGACTTTTTATAGTGAAACCAAGCATATCTTCCATATTCATATTATTCTGCCAATATTTAGGATCAGCCCTTTTGTCTGGTAGCTTCTAAACCAACTTGAAGTGATGCTAATTAAGACCACAGTCCTGGGGTTTGATCTCCATGTAGACTAGTTAGCTTCACTGTTTCAAGGCCACACAGCTGTATTCTTAACCCCAATGGTCCACACTGGACTGGGTGAAAAAACATTAATAAATATGAATACATATATTGCTATTGCTAAGGAAGCAATTCAAAAAATACTCTTTGCAGTATCTGTAATCTTTCCTTTTTAGCTTCATTAGTTTAAGTAATGTTCACATTTTAAAGAAAATCCAGACACATTAAACTGTTTCTATTTCAAGTAAAACTGAGCATATTCTGAAATTATGACCTCTATTAGAGGTCATATATAAAAATGAACTCTGAAACCCTACTAAAACTAAAACTTTTCTTTGTCAAAAGAAAGCCAACAGCAACATCAAGTTCCACTATGTGAAATGTCTTTTTGAAATACATTTCCAATGGCATTCAAAATGTAAAATTTCAACATCCTAATCATTTCAGATTCCAAAAGCCACCTATGTTTCTTACCCATGTTTCTAGGACCTAATCACCAATAAAGTTGCATATCTAACTTCAAGAAAGAACAGCTCTTAGGCAGAGAATGGTAGTGTCCAGCATTTGAAGGCAGAGGCAAATAGATGCTGAGAGCTCAGGGATACATAATGGTTTCCAAGACATAGTGAGACCCTGTCTCAAAAACACAAAATAACAAGAACAAAAGAACTCTTATGGTTTGTGAAAAGAGTAACAAACGTAATTTTTTTTCCAAGTCCTACTATCCTAAATCACTACAGACATTCTAATGACATGCAAGGTATCAAACTCCAGTAATGGTTGTCCACTCAGCTTTGGTAACCCTAGTCATTGGGAGGCTGGGGCAAAAGACTTCCATAAACTTGAGGCCAGGCTGGGACAAAAGCAAGCCCTTGTAAAGAAAGAAAGAAAAAAAAAGAGAGAGAGAGAGAGAAGAAAAGAGAAGGGGGGCTGAAGAGTGGATGGCTCAGCAGTTAAGAGCACTGACTACTCTTCTAGAGGACCCAGGTTCGATTTCCAGCACCTACATGGCAGCTAACAACAGTCTGTAACTTCAAGATCTGGCACCCTCACAGACATGCAGGCAAAACACCAATACACATAAAATAATAAGAATATTAAAAAAGAAAGAAAAATAAAAGGAAAAGAAAAGAAAAGGGAGAAAGGGAGGGGAAAAGAAGGGAGAGGGCCTTTTTCAAGGTTTTACACCATAGGTCTGTTTTCCTCTAGGAATATAAAACTGTTCACCCCATCAGAGACCACACTTAGAAAGTGTGAGGGGGGCTGGAGAGATGGCTCAGCGGTTAAGAGCACCGTCTGCTCTTCCAGAGGACCCGGGTTCAATTCCCAGCACCCACATGGCAGCTAACAACTGTCTATAGTTCCAGTTCCAGGCAAACACCAAGGCAAATAAATAAATAAATAAAGTTTAAAAAAAAAAAAAAAGAAAAAGAAAGTGTGAGGAATAGAAAATGACCATCATTTTCTCAAGGCAATGTTTCAAACTTTTTCATTAGCACTACTTCCCTTCCTTCAAGTATTTAGACTTTTAGTTGTCTGTTCCCTAATCACACCTGCACATTAATATCACAGATAATATATACCATTAATACGATTATCCTGATGAGACTACTGAAGTGTCCATTTTCCCTGATAGGTCCAACACTGTTTTTGATGTTCCTAGGATTATAGTTCATACCCTCTGTACAATACTGAATATTACCAGTAAAGAAAGGACAAAACCATATCTAATGAGATCTAGTGCCCTCTTCTACACATTGGCAGAAGAACACTGTATGAAAAATAAATCTTAAAAAAAAAGAACAAAAAATACCAAAACCTGAAATGTTTAAACTTCATATTTTAAAATATTTACATATAAACTATACATCCTCTCATATACTTTAAATTATCCCCAGATTTCTTTTTTTTTTTTTTTTTTTAAAAACACTTTTATTTATTTATTTGCCTTGATGTTTGCCTGGAACTGGAACTACAGACAGTTGTGAGCTGCCATGTGGGTGCTGGGAATCAAACCTGGGTCCTCTGGAAGAGCAGAGGGTGCTCTTAACCACTGAGCCATCGCTCCAGCCCCCCCCCCAGATTTCTTAAAACTAACACAATGTAAATCTTATAGAAAAAATGATTATGTTGTATTGGTTTAGGGGACAATGGTAAGAAGTCTGTACATAGGTAGTATATGTGCAGTTTCACCTAGCCAGTATTTTAGATCTTAGTTACAAAAAAGATGTGGATTATTCAGAAAACATTGCTTTATGAATATGCTAAGTTATTAATTTTGTAATCCTTGTAAAATGTTAAATTAGATCTTAACGACTATGCCATCTTTCTAGCCCCTATTGATTTATTTCAACTATTTTCAATTTTTTTTTAGATTTATTTATTATGTATACAACATTCTGCCTCCACTATATCTATGTGCTAGAAGAGGGCATCAGATCTCAAGATAGATGGTTGTGAGCCACCATGTGGTTGTTGGAAACTGAACTCAGGACTTCTGGAAAAACAGTAGGTGCTCTTAACTTCTGAGCCATCTCTCCAGCCCAGCAACTATTTTCATTAAACATGTCATAAATAAAAGTTCCACAGGATAACTAGTGGTTGCTTTATAATATACAATGACTAAATATAAACTGAAATGTTCAATAAAATTTGACACAAGAAGACAGCTAAATCCTTAATTCCAAACTGACCCCACCCTAGTTATTACTCTCACTTACTTTTAAAGCTCAAGCATCAGATTGATTAAATCAGTACTGCTTGCTATCAATAACCCACAATCTGACAGAGCAGACACTATCTGGATGGATAGAATAAAACTTAAGTATATCTAATTAAAAAAAAAAAAAAAGCCCTAAAGGTTTTGAGCACCAGCATGAACACTAACTCCAGTTCCAGAGGATCTGATTCCCTTCTCTGAGCTCCACAAGCCCTGGGAATGCACATGGCACACATTCATACATGCAGGCAAAATCACTCATATACATGAAGGAATAAATCTTGGGGGGAGGAAGGCTGAGGAGAGTGGTGGTGGTGAGGGCAGCTCTGCTTTCTGCCCAGTTCCCAAAGTTAGTACAAGTACTGCACAGAATCACAAGTAGTTCAAATTCTCTTTCCACTGAACAACTATTCTCCATTTGGCCACATTCAAAAACTTTTAATTTAAGATCTGAGCTGTTCATGTGTTTCTGTGCCTTCTCATCTTCATTCTCCATTCTTAAAACCACTTAGTATATAAAGTAAATGCACTAACTCTCACCCCACCCCCAAATCAAAGCTTCTGATACTCAATGTCTCATACTTTACGCAATATTGTACTTTACCAAAATGCAAATCAAGCTTTATAAAACTACTTATTTTAAATAATGAATGGAAAATGAGACTAGTGACGCTCAGAATTTCAGAGAATACCAAGTATAATTAAAACTGCAGCTCACAACACAGAGAACCAAAGATGTGTTTAAAGCTGAAGAGGTGGCCCAGTGGTCACAGGACAGGCTGCTCTTCCAGAGGACTCAAGTTTAATTCCCAGCACCCACATGGCTATCACAACTCTGTAACTCTAGGTTCAGAGAATCTGACTCCTTCTTCTGACCTCCTTGAGCACCAGCGGCCCATAGTAGTTCACAGACTTGTAGGTAATACATACATACAATACACATATTTAAAAAAAAAAATTTAAACCTAACATTTATAGATGTTTAGAAATCAAAATAATTCAAAATTACTAATGATTAGTTCTGAAAAATATTTGCTCATTTGCTCAACTATAATCAGTTAATCACATTGGTTCCTCTAGCAGCTAATAGAAATAAGTCTACCACCTACTAAGAGAACAGATTTATAGGGATATAGCACAGGAGTAAAGTGTCTTCCCAGCATGAGGGAAGGGGAAAGAGAACAACTGAGCCTGATAGTTTGCACAGGTTTGTGATCCCCAGCACTGGAGACACTGAGGCAGCAGGTGCACCACAAAGTAAAAAGTCAGCAAGTTCTAGGTCAACCCAAGTTAGAAAGAAAAATGAGAGAGAGAGAGAGAGAGATAATAAATCAAATTTGTTTTGCTTCTAATTCTGGCAGGATCCTATAAAAACACTTCAATGATAGTAACATTTATAGAGAACATGACAAATCTCAAAATATCTAGGAATCTTTTTGTAGCTTTTGTAGGAAGCTTTTTTTGTTCAAGCATTCAGAGCAAACAAATCACAGAAGCCAATTACATGCAGCAAACTGTTAGCAAGTAATGCCCCAGGAGAGAGTATGTGGCTCAGTGGTGGAGTGCAAGGTCCTGTTCAGTCCTTAGAGCTGCAAACAAGAGGTTTTGGAAAAAGCCTCTACTTAATCTCCCAATTAATCTATTTAAACCTACAAAGATTTTACTTGTAAAATTACACAACCATATATCAGATACAATGCTGACAGTACAAGTCAATGAAAAGCTACATTTATAAAATAAAAAAAAAAAAAAGAGGCCTACATAGTTCCCCACTGGAGTCCAAAAAGTCCAGTCTCGTGACCTCTTGCTAGCACTGGTTAATGCAGGAGAAAGTGCACAGCATCCAGTTAGCTGCGTAGTACACAGTCCCTCCCAAATGATGTATTCACCAGCCTGAACACATCTCGTGGAGATACAGAAGCTAAATTTTCTTTTCTTTTTGGTGGACCAGGCTGGCCTTGAACTCAGAAATCACCTGTCCTCTGACCACTGGGCCACCTCTTCAGCCTTAAACACATCTTTTGTTCTCTGTTTTGAGCTGCAGTTTTAATTGTACTTTGTAGTCTTTGAAATTCTGTGTAGACAGACATTAGTCTTGTTTTCCATTTACTATTTAAAATAGGCATAGTTTTGTAAAGCTTGTTATGCATTTTGGTAAAGTATAATTTTGGGTGCTGGGATGTAAGGATTGTGCCAAGATGACCAGTGAAAAAAAGCTTATGTACCCCAATTCTTACTATGAGCACAAAAACCAAGCAATATGTTCTCTTACTGAAAAAGCTAACCGGGGAGGTGGTGGTGCATACCTTTAATCCTAGGGCTTGGTAGGCAGAGGCAGGCAGATCTCTGTGAGTTCGAGGACAGACTCCAAAGCTAGAGAGAAACCCAGTCTCAAAAAGACAAAAAAGAAAAAGAAAAAGCTAATGAAGACTTTCTTTTCTCCTTTAGTCAAAGTTATATTTTGGATATGCTACATGCCTTAATAGATAGATGAAAGGAGAAAAAATTCGGAGGTCTTAGTCTACTGACTTTAAAAGCACTGGAATCTGTAGCGAGCGAGCGAGAGAGCGAGAGAGAGAGAGAGAGAGAGAGAGAGAGAGAGAGAGAGAGAGAGATCTTCAAACAACGCTTTATTGCAACGGGTTAATTACATTTCCAAGTTAGTGATGAGCAATTAAACCCTATCGAAATTTGCTGTTCTTTTTGGTATTTAAACCAAAGGCACAATGTCCATTCTTGGAAAACAAAGCAATGAGAATGTAAGAGTTTCCATTATTTTGGTTTTTTTTTTTTTTACACTTTTATTGATTTATTTATTTGCCTTGGTGTTTGCTGGAACTGGAACTACAGACAGTTGTTAGCTGCCATGTGGGTGCTGGGAATCGAACCCGGGTCCTCTGGAAGAGCAGAGGGTGCTCTTAACCGCTGAGCCATCTCTCCAGCCCCCATTATTTTGTTTTTAAATCTTAGGTCCCTAGTCATAAATACGATTAATGGATTAATGGAAGGTAAACACCATATTAACCAATGGCATCTTACTAAGCTTCTCACCCGAACCTGAGAATTATTTTAGTATAGAATTGTTTAAAAAGAAAGAAAAAAACATACACAGTTTTAAGTAGCACTATCGTTGGGTTCAACTTGAAAAACATGTGAATATACAAAATGCAATAAAAATATCGAGAGGCTAAACGCTACTAACTCTAGTAACCAGACCTTTCCAAGGATGTTTATCCTTAGCCATTAGAGCCAGTTCTAGGCTACCGTAGCCGGTGAGACCGGAAAACCTTACTTATACGTCTCAATTTCTCCCTTCAAACTGTCAAGTAGGACCCACGGGGCAAACACTTTGCTTTCAAAATACAGCCCCATCCATAACGCCTTTTAAGCATGCTACCACTGGAGGACTTTCGGGTGGACGTTCTCCGTTTCCGTGCCTTCCATCTGTTAGCGAGGGACCACCATCTTTTTGTTCGGTCTAACCACCTCGCATCCAAGCCATTTATTTATCTTCCCCGATTATTTTTCTTTACAAAGGCCAAGAACTGGGCCCTCAAAGGCACCGCAAGCCCTCGATGGCCAAGGCTGGCCAACGGCACCGACTTTGAAAAAATGAGATCAGTGAGTCCAAAAGTCAGGTGACTTGTTGCAGACCTACCCATACCTAAGCCGTCTTCCTCCCTCGGGGACCCGAGTATGGGGGTGGGATTCGGGGGGGGGGGGGGGAACGGGACCCGCAGCGCCACGCCGAAAGCTGTCTCCAAAAGCGAGCAAGGAGCCCAGGGAGACGGCGCGCGGGATACAAAGGGCTGTGAACGCGGCCTTCCATGAGGACGACCGTGCGCGGACAGAGACACAAAATGGAGCGACGACAGGAGGAATCGGAACCCGAGCGGCAGAGCCGGGATGGAGGCGGCGGGCGGGCGCGCGCCGGGGGCCAGCCAAGGTTTCATCCTCTCTCCCTCCGCCCCCCCCCAACCCTCCCATCAAGCGAGCGACGGGGGAGGGGGCGCGGCGGCTCGTTCTCCCCGCCCCACACACACACGCGGCCTAGCTCGGCGGGAAGCGCCCGCCACCGTAGCCAACAATGGGGCGTGAGGCCGCCTCGAGGAAAAGAGCGGGCGGGAGAGGAGCGGGCGAGCTGGAGGCGGCTGCACCGAAACCAGGCCCCGCGCTCCAGAGCCCGCAGCCCCGCAAAACGACGCGCGAGAACAAGGGGGGTGACGGAGAGACCGCGCCGCGCACACAGCGGCGCGGCCCAGAGGCACCAAGGGCGCACGGTCTGCAGCGGGAGCCGGCTCGCGGCCCCGGCGGCGACCCTGGTGAGCGTCCGGGTCGCCGCAGCGTCTGCCTCAGCCCAGACCCTCACGTACCTGGTTGAACTCTTCGCCCACATCCGCGTAAATGTCTATATGATCCACACCGTCCGCCATTTTCACTCGGCCTCGGCCGCCGCTACCGCCGCCGCCGCCTCCTGCAGGTCGGCCCGCCGAGGCAGCAGCAGCGGATCTAGCGGTGGGGGCGGGGCGCCATACGTCACTTCCGAGGGGCGGAGACGAAGGCGCAGCGGTCCACTGGGGCTGCCTGGGGACCGGGGATAAGAGGACGCTGCTGCGGCGCCCTGGGTGCTAACTAGTTCTTTTGTGTGCAGGGTTAAGGGACAGGATGGCGGGTGGCACAGGAAATTGTGCCGGTGGAACCCTCTGCTTTCCAGAGATTATCTTTTCCAACTGCTTCTTGCACTTTATGTTTTTTTTTTTTTTAATATTTTACGTTTTCGGTTTTCCCTACTTGTTTTTTGGTCTTCCAAGGCTGCGAGAGGTGGGAGTTATATGTGCACAGTTAAAAAGAAAATGTGATGCCCAGAACATGTTTCTTTCTACTTCTTTAGACAACCAAATTTTGTGATTACTTTGAGTTATTTGTGTACTTCGTGCTTGCATCTCTTTATGCTGTTGTAAGCGTCTTTTTGCATTTTCCATCATCCTCCCTCCTTCCTCTCCATTGCCCTTGCTTCTTATGTCTGCAGAAGATTTTCTCCCGCAGGCTTCTTCCTTCATTTTAGAACTCATACAATCAAGTAGATAGATCTTAAATCTAGGAATTTCAGAATGCTGAGCTAGAAGGGAAATTAAAAAGGTGTCCTTAGGTCCAATCATCCCGTTTTACAGAGAACTAAGTCTAATACAACGTAAGTTATTTAACTAGAGGTTATGCGGCTTATAAAGGCAACTGGCCTTTTGGTTCAGAGACCTCTCTTCATTTCGAAAGTCTCTACCCATTTTTTTTCTTCCCATTTAAAAACTCACCAGGCGTGGTGATGTCCCTCAGTGGGTAAAGATAAGTCCTGGTTGTGAAGCCAGATAAATTCAGTCCCTAGCATTCTCATGGAGAAAAGTGAGAACTAACCCCTGTTAAATAGTTGTCGGTCTACTGAAGGCCTCTGGCTACCCCCACCTGCACCCCAACCCTGCAGACAAATAAACATTTATTTAAGGGGGGCACCAGATGAAGATTGATCTGAAATCGTCAATAAACCAAGCAACATCTAATCTTGTTATAGCTGTAAAAGTTTGCGACTCGGAGATGGTGCCATGAGCTTTTAATTCCTGCCCTAGGGAGGTAGAGGCAGGCAGATCTCTCTGACTTTGAGGCCAGCCTGGTCTATAGAGTGATTTGCAGGACAACCAGGGCCACACAAAGAAACTCTGTCTCACTAAAAAAAAAAAAAAAAAAAAAAAAAAAAAAAAAAAAAAAAAAAAAAAAAAAAAAAAAAAAAAAAAAAAAAAAAAAAAAAAAAAAAAAAAAAAAAAAAAAAAAAAAAAAAAAAAAAAAAAAAAAAAAAAAAAAAAAAAAAAAAAAAAAAAAAAAAAAAAAAAAAAAAAAAAAAAAAACAAAACAAGGAGGAAGGAAAGAAAATAATTTTTTGATGATTTTTTCTTTTTTTTTTTTTAAACTTTATTTATTTATTTATTTGCCTTGGTGTTTGCCTGGAACTGGAACTACAGACAGTTGTTAGCTGCCATGTGGGTGCTGGGAATCGAACCCGGGTCCTCTGGAAGAGCAGAGGGTGCTCTTAACCGCTGAGCCATCTCTCCAGCCCCGATGATTTTTTTCAAATGTAACTTGACAGTATCTTTTTACTTGAAAGTTTTCAAATTTTGAAAGATTAGAATAAGTTAGAAAGGAAATTTTTTGTGTGGGGATGTGTGTGTGCTCAGATCATGTGTCGAAGTCAGAGGCTTGGAATGAAACTTGGGAAAAGGCTGCCAGCAGGTCGCTTTGCCTTCTAAGGCATCACACTGTTCCTCTAGCAGTCAAAGTCTTTTTTTTTTTAAGACAATTCGTGGTCACTATGTATATAGATGAAAGATGTCGTGGCGCAATGCTGAGTAGCCAAGTAACCTTTAGACAAGTCTTTGGTCTCAATTTTTGTTTGTTTGTTTTGTTTTTTGAGTCAGAGTTTCTCTGTCCTAGAACTCACTCTGTAGACCGCGCTGGCCTCGAACTCAGAGATCTGCATGATTCTGCCTCCCAAGTGCTGGGATTAAAGGCATGTACCATAGCTTCTTTCTTTTTTAATATTTATTTGCCTTGGTGTTTGCCTGAAACTGGGACCTGGAACTACAGACAGTTGTGAGCTGCCATGTGGGTGCTGGGAATTGAACCCCTGTCCTCTGGAAGAACAGTCAGTGCTCTTAACTTCTGAGCCATCTCTCCAGCCCTGTACCATAGTTTCTTGATGAAAGTTTTAGAATCTTTTTGTCTCAGGTCTACATAGAAGAGAAAGTCTAAATGCGTTTAGGAGAAATTCCACAATAGTAAGTTACATGTTGCACAGACTGGCCTTTTATATTCCAGGGCTAGTTTCTTATTGCTACTGTGTAACAACTTAGTAACAACGTCAGGGGCCTAAAACAACTCAGATTTATTATCCTACATTCTAGAGGTCAGAAGTCCAATATTGGTTTTTACAAGGCTGTTGCAGTTATTTTTCTGTCACTGTAAAAAAAAAAAAAAAAAATCTAACAAAAAGCCATTTAGGGAGGAAAGAGTATTAGGGTTCTCTAGAGTAACAGAACTTAGGGAATGTTTTCATATAAACAGACAGACACATAGAGGTTTATTAGAATGACTTTACAGAGCTGGGTGGTGACAGCACATGCCTTTAATCACAGTACTCAAGAAGCAGAGTCAGGCAGAGTTGAGTTCCAGGACAGCTAAGACATTAAGACTACAGAGGGAAACTCTGTTTTAAGGAAGAAAAACAGGAAAAAAAAATGATATACAGATTATGGTCCAGCTAATCTAACAATGGCTTCTTATAAGCAGAATGTCCAAGAATAGAGTTTAGTCCATGAGGCTAAAAAAATCTCAACAGGTCTTCAGTGTATGAGAAGAGCTGCCTCTCTCCTGGGCCACAATATCTGCTGGAAGCTTGTATAAGGATATGGGAGAAAGAAGCTGTGTCCTTTGCCTGCTTGTTCTCACCTTTATAGCAAGTCCATTCCTTCACTGGTATTAGAGCCTACGACTTCCCACCTCAAATATCTGGATTTGAAGTAGATGTTTCCTTTCCACTTCAAATTAAACAAAAATCTCTCATAGGTGTGCCCTGACATTTGGGGATTTTAGATAACTCTAGATGTAATCAAGTTGGCAACCAAGAATAGGTATCATAAAGGATTTTTTTAATGTTTACTTTTATTTCATTTGCATTGGCATTTTGCCTGCATATATATCTGTATGAGGGTGTCGGATCCCCTGGAACTGGAGTTACAGACAGTTGTGAGGTGTCAGGTGAGTACTGGGAATTGAACCTAGCTCCTTTTTTTTTTTTTTTTTTTTTTTTTTTTTTTTTTTTTTTTTTTTTTTTTTTTTTTTTTTTTTTTTTTTTTTTTTTTTTTTTTTAGAGCAATCAGCGCTCTCAAGCACTGAGCCACCTCTCCAGCCATCACAAAAGGGCTTGTTGGGGGCTGGAGAGATGGCTCAGAGGTTAAGAGCACAAAAGGGCTTGTTTATATTATGCTTTCAGATCATAGTCCATCATTGAGGCTATCAAGACAAGCACTCAATTCAGGCGCTTAAAAGAGAAATTGTGGGGCTGGAGAGATGGCTCAAAGGTTAAGAGCACTTGACTGTTCTTGCAGAGGTTCTGAGTTCAATTCCCAGCAACCACATAGTGGCTCACAACCATCTATAGTGAGATCTGGTGCCCTCTTCTGTATACTGTATACATAATAAATAAAAAAAATCTTAAAAAAAAAATAGAAATTGTGAAAGAATGCTGCTTACTGGCTTGCTCACAGGCTCATGCTCAGCTAGGTTGTTTCTTTGTTTGCTTGTTTTTATACAAGCCAGGTACACCAGCCTGGGATGATGCCTCCCAGAGTAGGCTGGACTCCCCCTGCACACACACATACATTTGTCAAAGTAGTGTCTCACAGACCTAGCCACAGACCAATCTTATCTAGGCAAATCTTCAATTGAGTGTCCCCTTCCCAGACAACTCTGGATTATGTCAGAAAACTAACCATACAAAGGCAAACCAAAGTATTTTAGGAAGTTGGAAAGAAGTTGGAAAGGTGGTCCTTCTAATCTGTGCTGCATCTGCCTATTTTCTTTTTTTTTTTTTTAATTTTTATTTATTTGCCTTGGTGTTTTGCCTGGAACTGGGAACTGGAACTACAGACAGTTGTAAGCTGCCATGTGGGTGCTGGGAATTGAACCCAGGTCCTCTGGAAACACAGTCAGTGCTCTTAACTGCTGAGCCATCTCTCCAGCCCCACATCTGCCTATTTTCAAAGATATAAGACAATGTTCTCTTTTTTGTCTTTCTCACCCATGTGGCCATACAACCTCAGTTCTACTTCAAATAATCACCATATAAGAAAACAGGTAGCTGTCTTGGTTCTAATCACAAATCTAAGGAGAAAGGAACCAATTGCCTGTAGTCAGAAGTTTCTGTCCTGCCAGCAACTCTCAAATACCCTGCAGCTACTTCCCCAACAATTGACTTGGAGGGTTAATATTATTTATAAATGCTCGGCTCTTAGCTCAGGCTTATTACTAACCAGCTCTTACACTTAAATTAACCCATAATTGTTATCTATGTTTAGCCAAGTACCTAGGTACCTTTTCTTAGTCCAGCATTTTCATCTTACTTCCTCTGCATCTGGCTAGAGACTCCTGACTCTGCCCTTCCTCTTCCTAAAATTCTCCTAGTCTGCCCACCCCACCTATACTTCCTGCCTGGCTGCTGGACAATCAGTGTTTTATTAATTAAAATAATTCAAGTAACAGATCTTTACAGTGCACAAGAGCATTGTCCCACAGCAATTGCCTCATTAAAAAATTCATTGCCAGGTGGTGGTGGCATACACCTCCAATTCCAGCACATTCAAGGCATGGGCAAGTAGATCTCTGTGATTTCAAGGCCACCCTGGACTATACCCTGAGTTTCAGGATAGCCAGAGCTACATAGAAAAACACTGTCTCAAAAATTTTTTCATGTGGTGATATGTTCATATTTAATAAAACCTGAAATATTCAAGAAATTATCCGCACAGTCAAAACCTAGGCAGACAGCTCAGGAAATTGCTTGATCCTTGAGTACAAGGACAAATAGCTGAGATTCAATAGCACACACCTTTAATCCCGGCACAGGGAAAGCCTGGGAGTGGTGATCAACACCCTTCATCCCTTAACTCCAGAGACAGAACTTTCTCTGTTTCTGTGAGTTCAAGGCTACCTATGAATTAGAGTAGTTCACACCTTTAATTCTAACCTGGATGAGATACAGTATTTAAGGCCTCTTGGGAACCCAACAGAAGCAACCAGGAGCTAACCTGAGGAAGTTTCAAGATGGCTGGGTGAGAATTGACTGTGGTGCTTCCTCTCTCTGATATTTCAGCCTTTTCCTGATATTTGGCTCAGAGTCTTCTTTTTCTTTTTTTCTTTTTGGTATTTATATCTCTTTTATTCTATATGCAGATAAATTTACTCAACAGAATGGAGTCATGTCCCCGTCACTCCCTACCACTTCCAGTTGCAGTGTGTTCTTTTATTCATATCATTTGCATCTTTTTTTTTGACTTATCAAGAGTGATAATGCAAATAAGATTGCTACACATATATTTACTTTGTGTTCAGCGAGTCTTCTTTTTTTATACCGAATCCATGCTACAGAAAAGGTATTTGATTATGACATTTTCATACATGTATATCATAAAATTTTATTATCGTTTTCACACACCACTGTTCTCTACTCCCTTCTTTCTTCTGCTGATCCATTTCTCTCTTTCTCTCTCATTATTTAAGCACCTGATGACAGCCATTCTGACTAGTGTGAGATACAATTCCAATGTAAGTTTTTACATTTACGTTGAATTGTTTGGGGGAAGAAGGCATCTGCTCAGGGGCAGGGGCAAGTACCAGAGGAGTTGCTTCACTCCTTTGCAATGTGGATTCCAGGGACTGAATAGATTGAACCCAGTCTGTTAGTCTCAGTGGCAATTGTCTTCATCTACTACTATCTTGTCAATCTCCCAAAATGTGCAATTTCCTAATGGATACAGATGTTGAATATTTTTTCATATACTTTATACTTATTGGCTACTTGTATATCCTTTAATGTTGTAGGAATTTAGCAGGCTTACTGTATCTGAGTAGATATTAGAATGAACAGCTGTTTTTAAAGAAATACTTTAATCTTGAAGAATCCTTGTGGAAAACAGTGATTGTTTTGCTGAAGGGGCATTGTAGCCATCCCATGACACCAGAGGCTCTTGTATTATTGTGCATTGCACACAATACATAATAAAAGACTAGGGTCATGAGGACATGTGAGGCTCTCCTTCAGTAAGATATGTAAATTATATATAGACCTTGGTATCCTCATACTTTTTAAAAAAATGTATTTTATTTTTATTTTATGTGAATTGGTGTTTTGCCTGCATGTATAACTGTGCAAGGGTGTCAGATCTTGGAATGACAGACAGTTGTTAGCTGCCATGTGGATGCTGGGAATTGAACTCAGGTCCTCCAGAAGAACAGTCAGTGCTCTTAACCGCTGAGCCATCTCTCCAGCCCAGTATCCTCATACTTTTGTAACATTTAAGAAATAAGCCTTTGTATGGCTGTTCTTTGTTCCATCCGAGAAGCTGGACCTTCCTGCTGTCACATAGACCTTAAAATTTCATATTGGAGGGGCTGGAGAGATGGCTCAGCGGTTGGGAGCACCGTCTGCTCTTCCAGAGGACCCGGGTTCGATTCCCAGCACCCACATGGCAGCTAACAACTGTCTGTAGTTCCAGTTCCAGGCAAACACCAAGGCAAATAAATAAATAAATAAAGTTTTTAAAAAAAAAATAAAAAAAAAAAAATTTCATATTGGATAATTTCTTGTAATTTTGTAATTTTTCAAATATATTCCAGATATTAATTTCCAGTAAGATAAAGAGCTAGAAAGGTTCTTCTTCCATTTTGGAAGTGTAAGTTCTCCCCAACTTGCATTTAGGTCATGGTGTTTTATCACAGCAATAGAAACCTTAACTAAGACAGTGGTTCAAAAGTTAGCAACCATGGAGGATAACAAGCCACTCCTTCCTGACAAGGTCTTGAACTTGCCAGAGCAGCTGATTTTTACTCCATTGACAAAGTCTATGAGGCTTTCTTGAGAACCCTTGCTGGTCAATGATTCCTCAGGTCTTGACTTCTGGGCCAGAACGTGGCCTGGGTTTAGGCCAGAACATCTGCCATACCTTTCTGTGCATCAGTCCAACCATCCAGTGAGAAGATTTAGTAGCTGAAGGTGTCTCTG
The DNA here is from genome assembly GCA_004025045.1 of Sigmodon hispidus. Lineage (NCBI taxonomy): Eukaryota > Metazoa > Chordata > Mammalia > Rodentia > Cricetidae > Sigmodon > Sigmodon hispidus. Next base: position 17,328 of record PVIH01011995.1, read on the forward strand.
GTCAAGCACACCACCTCCGACTCCCATCCCACAGACCCCCAGGGTGGAAGGAAAGAACCAGCTCCCACATACACTGTCCTGTCTTCCACACCTGCCATATTGTGTGCTTCTCTGCCTCCATAAACAAACAAATAAAAAATACATAAGTAAATTTACAGACAAAGATTCGAGCTGGGCAGTAAGGGTTGTGGCCTTAATCCCAGCACTTGGGAGGCAGAGGCAGGCAGATCTCTACAGAGTGAATTCCAGGACAGCCAGGGCTACACAGTGAAACCCTATCTCAGGGGGAGAAAAAAAGAATTCAGGAAGCAATAATCACAAAAGTTGATTAATAAATCTTTTCTTCTGTTCCAATGGTTCTTTTTTTTTTTTTTTTTAATTTGTCATTGATGTTTTATTTGGGAGCCAATTCTTTGAGAGTGTTGTTACTCACAAAGTTCTGTAGTATAATTTCAATTTAGGTATTACACATGAGTGAAGAGAGAAAACTTAGCTCAAGAAACCTCATTTTGTATTTTAGTAGCTATTTTGTAAAAAGGTAAAATAAAGTTTAGTTTCACATTTCTGGTAGCAGGGGGGTGGGGGTGGGGGGTGTTTGCCCAGTTCTGGGAGAAGAATAGGTTCCTAACAGGGGGGCCTGCCCAGTTCTGGGAAAAGAATAGTCATGTCTGACCAGTCCTGGAAAAAGAACATGTCCTAAAAGAATAGACCTAGCAAGGAGCCTCCCCAGTTCTGAGAGAAGAATAGCTTTCTACCTGCCCAGCTCTGGAGATTAGCCAAGACATCTGCCCAGTTCTGGGAGAGGAATAGATTCTTGCATGCCCCGTTCTGGGAAAAACCAGACAGCCCAGGTAAGGATCAGGTGGAGTTCAAAGATACTCTCAGCCAGAAAGACCCTAAGCATGAGCCAATCAGTGGCATGTCAATACCCTGTCTCCAAGAAACCAACTTTATTGTAACTTTTGCCTATAAAAGATCCCTTGTGGGGGCTGGAGAGATGGCTCAGCGGTTAAGAGCACTGTCTGCTCTTCCAGAGGACCTGGGTTCAATTCCCAGCACCCACATGGCAGCTAACAACTGTCTGTAGTTCCAGTTCCAGGCAAACACCAAGGCAAATAAATAATAAATAAATAAAGTTTAAAAAAAAAAAAAAAAAAAAAAAAGATCCCTTGTAGGGGCTGGAGAGATGACTCAGTGGTTAAAAGCATTGACTGTTCTTCCGGAGGACCTGAGTTCAATTCCCAGCATCCACATGGCAGCTAAAAACTCTCTGTAATTCCAAGATCTGACACTCTTACCAGTTATACATGCAGGCAAAACACCAATTCATATAAAATAAAAAAATAAAATTTAAAAAAAAAGATCCTTTGTAACCAAGGACACCAGCTACCCTTTGCTCTGTTATCACAGAAGCTTGAAGCAAGCTCCCTGCCTGACTTGTATTGTACCAACACTAAACCTTCTGTTGCATTCCGGACATCCCTATTCCTGCTCTGGGCATAACAATGATAGCTCCAGCATTACTTTTTGCTAATGATTGCTTTAACGATTTGTGATCTTTTGTGTTTACAAATACATTTTAGGATTTTTTTCCGCCCCTAGTCTCACTAAGAATATCACTGGAAATTTAATGAAGGTTTCTTTGAATCTGTGATCACTTTTAGTGATACAACTATTCTACTATGTTCTATAAGATACAGAAGAATTCCACATGTCTCTAGTCCCAGGACTCAGGAGGCAGAGAGAGGCAGGTCTCTGGGAGCTTCAGACAGCAGGGCCACATAGTGAGAACATGTCTCAAAACCAAATTGATAAAAACATTATCTTGATTCTTTTATATTTCTTAAAACTTGCTTTATAACCTAAAATGTTATCTATTTTGTAGAAAGTTTTATGAGGTGCTGAGAAGAATTTGTGATCAACAGCTGTTGGATAGACTATTCTGTGGGTGTCTGTTAAATCCATTTGGTCTATAGTGAAGCTTGACTGGTTATGAAGTATTGAAGTCTCCCACTAGCATTGTAACTGGACTTGTCTGTCTTTTTATATCCAGCAGTGACCATTTAATGAATTTGGCTGCACCAACATTTAGTACATATGTTAGTTTCCAAAGCCACTCCCTCCTCTGAGTTCTGACCATCAAGCCCCATTTAAAACAAGATTCCCGCCTGGGAATATGTCTCCTCTGTCCTCTCTTGGGAGTGTTTCTATCCACCTTTTTCTTTTCTTTCTTCTCTCTTTCTCTCCTCTCCCCCTTCTCTGCTTATTTAACTGTCTCTGCTATCATGACCATCTCTGCTATCATAACTATACCCGAGGCTGGAGAGATGGCTCAGCAGTTAAGAGCACTGTCTGCTCTTCCAGAGGACCCAGGTTCGATTCCCAGCACCCACATGGCAGCTAACAACTGTCTGTAGTTCCAGTTCCAGGCAAACACCAAGGCAAATAAATAAATAATAAATAAAGTTTTAAAAAAATAACTATACCCATCTGACAATAAAGTTCTTTTCTACATAGAAACAGCTTAAAGTGTCTCCTGCTACCTGCTGCTGCCTTCTGCAGAGTCCCCATTAGGCCCCACATCCATAGAAATCTGCCTCCAGATTACCGGGTAAATTTGTGCCACACCAAATCCAAACAAAATCCTAACAACATACTTATTTACAATCATGGCCTATGGCTCAGCCAGGTTTTCACTCCCAGATTCTCAAAGTCACAATTGTTCTTAGACTCCAGAATAGCTCAGTCTCAAACAATAGAACCCCACCCCAAAGAGCATCTGTGTTGTGTGATATTTTGTGTTTCTGACAAATAAAGCTTTCCTTACCATCAGAAGGCAGTTAGCCACTAGTTAACTAACCATAGAAGCTAGGCGGTGGTAGTGGCGGTTCATGCCTTTCATCTCAGCATCTGGGTGATGGAGACAGGAATTTAAAGCGGGTGGAAACAGGATCTTGGCCCTTTCTTTCTGCTTGAGGATTTGAGGAGATAAGAAGTCCCTGGAGGCTGTTCCTTTGCTTCTCATATCTTTAAGGCTTTTACCCTGAGATCTGACCTCTAGTTTTTATTGATAAGACTAATTAGGGTTACTGTTTACATCTGATTATAGCATTCCAGAACAAAGGGGTGTACAAATGGGTTTCCACTCCATTGACTGACTTGCAACACAGGAGAAGGCACTATGATGAAAATCACCTCCCAAGATTTAAGGCTTGTAGTTTTGTCTTGTGGCAAGGAATGCCTGTCTTCTCACCAGGGATGCCTGGGTCTCCTTGCCTTTGGGCCCTTGATGTTCCTTCCCTTCCTGGAGCAGAGAGTCTGTCCTACTGGTTTTTGTTTGTTTGTTTGTTTTTCATGTTACCTTTCTGTTTCTCTCTCCTTTTCATCACTCTATATATCTTTCATAATTTCAATTGTTTCTTTCTTTGGAATAAAGTTTGGTTTTTGTTACTTTAAACTCTTCTAAGATTTTTCTCAAGACAGGGTTTCTCTGTAGCCCTGGCTGTCCTAGAACTGGCTTTGTAGGACAAGCTGACCTGGAACTCACAGAGATCCACCTGCCTCTGCCTCCCAAGTGCTGGGATTGAAGAAGTGAGCCCCCACAATGCCCTGCCCTCTTTTTTTATTCCTGGTCCTGCTATTCTCTCTAATCCCTTTTCCATCACTTACTCTGACTTACTCTATTCTCTCTCTCTCTCTCTCTCTCTCTCTCTCTCTCTCTCTCTCTCTCTCTCTCCCTCTCCCTTAGCCATATCATGGTGGAGTTATGACACAGCAGTTTCTTTACTATGCCCATTGCATACAATTGTATGCCTATATGAAAGAATGACTTTAATGTTCAATATTGTAGAACTTCACCTATCTCTCTCTATAGCAAGGATTACTAGGAAGCTATTGATTCAAACTCTTTCATTTTCATTGGCATGTACCACAATCTGTTTCCTTTTCTCTCTCCCATCTATCAAATATCACCTTATGTAGCGGCTTCAGTGGAATGTGAACATGTACAGTGTGTGTGTGTGTGTGTGTGTGTGTGTGTGTGTGTGTGTGTGTAAATGATAATTAGGAATTGTGGGATAGGAATGGTTTTCATGGGTATTTACATGGCTGGTGTGCTGGCTCAGTTAGGTTCCTGTGTCTATTAGAATTTCATCCCCAGGGAGATCGAGACAACACTCACCCTTCTTCACAAGGTCAACCTAGGGACCAATGAGTTTACTGCATTTACTTACAGAGTGAGGAGTTAAAGTGTGGGTGACCCTAAAGTAGAGGGAGTAGAAAGTCCTTATCTGGTAAGGATGGTGTTTCCCCATAGCTCCACAGATGCTGCTAGCTCCTTTTTAGTTAACCCCCTACTGTCTATACACTCCTGAGTCCTAGGGCAGACGAAAGTCCAATGGTCATCTCCCTACCCTTTATCTGAGGGTATGTAAACATCCACAAACCACTCCTGATAGTTCTCTCCCTCTCCCTCCCTCTCCCTCCCTCTCTCTCTCTCTCTCTCTCTCTCTCTCTCTCCCTGGGATCAAAGTTTAAAATATATGAGCGTTATAAATACTATTGTGTAGAAAACTAGTTTAATTCTTATATGTGAGGGATGCAGTAAAGAAGCTACTGAAATGGCTGCTCCATGATTAAGGGAGAAAGGTTTTGTAGATAAGAGAAAGTATCCAGAAGCAACTGGAAGAGTCTGGAGAAGAGAGGGTGGGGGAGTAAACCAGCCTGGGCGTGGCCAGGGATGTCTGGGAGAAGGGGCATTGCCAGGAAGCATCAGAGAATAGTGCTGATAACGAGAGGAAAATACAATATATTAGCATGAGTAGAAATATCCTTTCAACATCAACAAACACGTTGGGGAAATTAATGAGACTTACTCAATGTGTGTTGGTTTGAATGAAAATGGCGCCCATAGACTCATGGGAATAGTAGCATAAGAATTAGGAGGTGTGGCCTTGTTGGAGGAAGTATGTCACCATACTTGTTGGAGGAAGTGTTGGGATTCTGTTCTAGCCTCTGAAGCCACACTTTATCCTGTGTTCTGACATCAAGTCCCATTTAAGAATTCCCACCACCAAACTCTTTCGCTCACCTCTCTTTTAGAATAATAATAACATCTTTTACATAGACCTTGCTTAAACGTCCTGCTATGTTGCCACCAGCGGCTGCCTCTCATCGTGCCTTCCCCCTGCCCGCCCCGCTACCCGAGGTCTCTCTATTCTATAGCCATCTGCCAGTCACCCCAGGTAAAGTGCATAGCAAATCAGACCAAACATGATCACAACAACCAACCAGGAGTAGGCTTTGAGGTTTCAGAAGCTCAAGCCAGGCTGATGACTCTCTTTCATCCTGCTGCCTGAGGATCCCAATGTAGAACTCTCAGCTCCTTCTCCAGCACCATGTCTGCCTACATGCCTCCCTCCATGATGAGAATGGAATAAATTTACAAATCAGCCCCATTTAAATATTTTCCTTTATAAGAGCTACTGAGGTCCTGGTGCCTCTTCATAATAATAAAACTTTTTTTTTTTTTTTAAATTATTTGCCTTGTTGTTTGCCTACATGCGTATCTGTAAAGGGTGTTGGATCCTCTGGAACTGGAACTACAGACAGTTGTGAGCTGTCATGTGGGCACTGGGAACTGAAAATCAGTGCTCTTAACTATTGAGCCATCTCTCCAGCCCCGGTAATAGAACTCTTACTAAGACAATCATACTGTAAAATTTTCCCTCAACATATATAACAATAAAAACATGTAGAAATAGTGACCAAATTTACTTACTTTACCATTGGACAAATATTTTACTGTAACATCTTGGTCTGGTCCACTATGTCAATAAGATTCCATCGGGACACAATAAGATTCAGTGTGGAGGGGGCTGGAGAGATGGTTCAGAGGTTAAGAGCATTGGTTGCTCTTCCAGAGGTCCTGAGTTCCATTCCCAGCAACCACATAGTGGCTCACAACTATCTGTAATGAGATCTGGTGCCCTCCTCTGGCCTGCGATCAATGCAGGTAAAATGCTGTGTACCTAATTAATAAATAAACTTTAAAAAAAAAAAAAAGATTCAGTGTGGAAAGATGTGTGATATACATTGGTTTGAAGTCCTACTCTGGTACTTTTATTGGGGGTGGGTGTTGTTTTGTTTTTATTTATTTATTTTTGGAATCAGGTTCTGACTTTCTCAGATTAATTTCTAAATTTTTTTAATATGAATTGGTATTTTGCCTGCATGTGTAACTGTGTAAGGGTGTCAGATCTTGGAATTATAGGCAGTTGTTAGCTGCCATGTGGATGCTGGGAATCGAACACAGGTCCTCCAGAAGAACAGTCAGTGCTCTTAACCGCTGAGCCATCTCTCCAGCCCTCAGATTGATTTCTAACACTTGGGTTGAGGCAATCCTTTCTTAGGCAACGATCTAAGGCTACAGTAGGCATGAGACACCACACCTCCTGGGTGTTCCACTTTAAGCAAGAGCTGCTTAACCTCGGTTGACCTGTTTGGAAGAAAAAACAGAGATAATAATACTTCCCTCAAGTATGATATTTATTGGTGACAAGGGGATGGAAAAGAGCCAACGATTATTGAGTACATAGCAATTTATATCAGCCCCTGAGGTAAATGCTTCGCAAGCATCAACTCAAATTACAAACGATGTGTTCAGAGAAGAACTGATAATCCTTGAGCAGAGCAGAGTCATTACTTTGAAAATCCCTAAGAACTGTGTCAGCCGAAACCTGGCATGAAGCACATGGCACACACACTTCATGAGAGAAATGGGAGAGTTTAATGGAGTGACCATTTATGAGGGTATATCAGGCCTACTACAGAGAAATGAGAGATGATGAAACTGTAGGACAAGCAGCAAAGAGAAAGAAGCCTGCAGGGAAAAAGAGTCATCAAGTAATCAGTAACTATTGAGTGTGTGTGTGTGTGTGTGTGTGTGTGTGTGTGTGGAGTGTCACAACAACAACCTGGAACCTCAATGCTCTATTGTACACTATTGCCCAGAGAGGAGGTGTTAGCTAGTTTGAATAGAAGGTCTCTGCAGGCCAACAGCCTCAATCTCCAAACATCTGAAAGGATGAAGCTGTGGTTGCCAGCCTTTAAACACACTGACCAATAGGAAACACTTGTTAGATATGCTGTCAACATTTGCACTTGAACCAGAGAAAGGCTTTGACATTCCTCTTAGCCTCCCTCTGGGGATGGGGTGGGACTTTGCCACTCCTGTGGGTTTGAGGTATTGGTTCTTGACATGCTTGTGCTCATGTGGGACAATACGCGTTCAATCGGAACTTCATTCACACTTAATAGTCACTTAAGGCTTCTTTGGCTCTCCATAATGGTGCCTGCCTGTTGTTGTTTGTTTTTGCTCTTTTTTGGGGGGCTTGCTACCTAGTTTCCAAATAAATCTCACAGTGATTTATTATTACTTATAAATATCCGGTCTTAGCTTGGCTTGTTGCTAGCCAGCTTTTCTTAACTTTAAATTATCCCATTACCCTTTGCCTCTGAGCTTTTTCCTTTTCTTCAGTATATCTTACTTTCACTCTTACTCTGTGGCTGATTGTGTAGCTGGGTGGCTGGTCCCTTGCATCCCCTTCTCCTTATTCTCATTTCTTCTGTTTTTTCTTTCTCAAGATTATTCCTTCTATTTTTTTAAAACACTTTTTATTTATTTATTAATCTTGGTGTTTGCCTGGAACTGAAACTACAGACAGTTGTGAGCTGCCATGTGGGTGCTGGGAATCGAACCCAGGTCCTCTGGAAGAGCAGACGGTGCCCTTAACCTCTGAGCCATCTCTCCAGCCCCTATTCCTTCTATTTATAAAGTTGTATTATTATTATTATTATTATTATTATTACTATTATTATTATTATTGGTTTTTTGAGACAAGATTTCTCTGTGTAGCTTTGGGGCCTGGAACTTGCTTTGTATACCAGGCTGGCCTCGAAATCACTGATCTGCCTGCCTCTGCCTCCCAAGGGCTGGGGGTTAAAGGCAAGGCCTGTTGCCACCACAGGCCAGCCCTGGGTTGCATTCTTAAAAGGCAATAATATTTATTTTTCCTTCTTTCTGGTCAAAATGTGAACCATCTTCTCAGTGGTTAAGAGAACTTGCTGTTCTTGCAGAGGACCCTGGTTCACTTTCCAGCACTCCACGGTGGCTCACTCTGGTTCCAGAGGATCCAATACTCTCTTTTGACTTCCTTGATATGTACATGGTATGTACACATACGTGCAGAGAAAACACTTATACACATAAAATAAATCAATCTATAAACATTTTTTAAAGTATGAATTATCTGGGGGCTGGAGAGATAGCTCAGCGGTTAAGAGCACTGACTGTTCTTACAGAGGACCTGAGTTCAATTCCCGGCATCCACATGGCAGCTAACAACTGTCTGTAATTCCAAGATCTGACACCCTTACACAGTTATATATGCAGGCAAAACATCAATTCACATAAAATAAATAAATATATTTAAAAAAAAGTATGAATTATCTGGTACCTGGAACTGCCATAGTAGAAAAAACATGGGCCCTGGCACTTTGGAGTATTATTCCAGAGTTTTATATAAAAAGAAATATATTTTCTTCTATAAATCTGGTATTATTTTAGGTCTCTGTCTTAGTTAGGGTTTCTGTTGCTGTGATGAAACACCGTGATCAGAAAGCAAGTTGGGGAGGAGAGAGTTTATTTTGGTTTGCACTTCCACATCACTGCTCATCACTGAAGGAAGTCAGGACAGGAACTCAGTCAGGACATGAACCCTCCCCCATTGATTCTGAGGTGCTGGATGTCATGGAGGCATTTCCTCAACTGAGGCTCCTTCCTCCCATGACTCTAGGGCTGTCTCAAGTTGACACACAAAACCAGCCAGGACAGTCCTCCTTCCTGCATCTTAACTCTCTATCTTAATTTGTACAAACAGGTTCAGTTTAAGATGCTTCAGATAGTCTTTTATAAAAAGTGTTAAGTATATTAAAAAGTGGTAAGTTAGTACAAAATTTACACACATCCATTCATCAGCTTTATCTAATTTACTGATGCTCTTACTACTTTCTCTCCTACCACTGCAGTATTCTGAAACCAAACATCACTTTTTTTTTCTTTTTAAAATTCATGTAAAATTGTTATGTGTCTGGTCTTTTGTTGCATGCATGTGTAGATACCACATGCTGCCTGGTGCCCTCAAAGGCCGGAAGAGGAAACCAAATGCCCTATAACTGGAATTAGAAATGGTTGTGAGCTACCATGTGGGTGATGGGAATTCAACCCAATATCCTCTGAAGGGGCAAGAAGAGCTCTTAACTTCTGAGCCATCTCTCCAGCACCCATTATTTCTGTGAAAATTTCAGCACATTTTTTCTAGTTTTTAAAGAAGATTTATTTATTTATTATGTATACAGTATACAGAAGAGGGTACTAGATCTCATTACAGATAGTTGTGAGCTACCAGATGTTATTCTAGATGGTTGTGAGTCACTGTGTGGTTGCTGGGAATCGAACTCAGGACCTCTGGAAGAACAGTCAGTGCTCTTAACCTCTTAGCTATCTCTCCAGGCCCCTTAATAGTTTTTAAAGGTGGATATTTCTTTAATGAAATATTGAGGTAAGGACGGTAGGTGGTATTGATGTGAGGCTTGAGTGGATGATGGAGAGTTTAGCATATCCCCTTGAGGGTTGTGTTGTAGTCTCGGGCTAGCTTTGTTTGTACGTGGGTTTTATTTTACATTAGCAAATTAAGCATCTTCTTTGTTATCTAGGTTCCAAACTGATGCGAGTAGTCATCTCATTAGCCATCTCATACTGGTGAGGAATGAACACGCTTAAAAAGATAAAAATATCCCAGGAAGTAGGAGGCGTTGCTGGCAACAAGCATACAGAGCCCCCTGCTGGCAGAGACTAGCACAAACAGTGCAGAAAACGCCGTCAAAAATAGACGCAGTCAGAACAGGAGAGTGAAAGTTACAGGAAAGTTTTGCATTTATCATTAGAATTGGCAGGAGGAAAAACTGAGAGTTACCAGGGTGGGAGGGTCAGACATGTGCCAAAGACAGCTGTGAAAGCTGGTATAAGTGAAGGTGACTGAAATACGAAACAAAGAATAAGTGTGAAAGTAAAGCTAGCGTCCAGATCAAACCAATGAGGCACAAATCTCAGCCTTCCTAATGCTGCGACCCTTTAACACAGTTCCTCATGTTATTACGACCCCAACCATAAAGCTATTTTTGTTGCTACCTCGTAACTGTAATCTTGCTACTGTTATGAATCATAATATAAATCCAGATATGCAGATAGTCTTTTAGGCGACTCCCTGTGAAAGGTGGGTTGACTCCCACAGGGGTCTCGACCCACAAATTGAGAACCACTTCTGGCAGAGGCCAAATGAATCCGTTAGTGTGAGAACAGAAACAAAAACAAAACAAAACAAAACAAAAAGCTCCAAAGAACAAGCTTTACCAATGCTTTGTCCAGAACTCAGAGGAACTTTTCAAACATTTCACCCAAGTTTGAACTAAAGAAATTCAAACTTGTAGAGAAGTTCTTGGCTAGAAACCTGAAGAGTGTCTATTGACCTCATAACAACCATTCCCTTTGGCTTATTTATGAAAAGATCAAGAGATTTGGCTTTGTGACAACTATAGAACCTCTGAGATGTCGCTATTTGAAATCACCAGCTGCTGTTACTGGATCTTAAACTTTTGGACAGTCCTCAGGCACTGTGGTTTTGCTACAGGCAAGGACAATGGGTTCAAGTGTTATTTCAGTTGCGACTGTAATAAATTGCCTAGACATAATAGATGCTTAATCTATGTTTGGAAGCAAATAAATGAATCATTAAATCAGGCTTATAGGAGGCCTATAATTTGGCGACGTCTCAGAAGAGTAATTCAGTTATACATTCATCTGCTTCTTGCCTTGTAATTATTATGTCTTCCTCCACAGGGATTTGAGAATGCATGTGATAAAACATGCACCCAAATAGGAAATATAAATAATAAATGAAGTCAGCATCATAGCAAACACAAGTAGGTGGAATGAATTGAGATATATAAGCAATAACAGCATCTAATTTTCTAAGCCCACCTACAAATCTGGACTGAATTACCTTCTGAAAGAAATGAAAGTCAAGCATGATTATCTTGACTACCAAGGCAAATGATGCTTGTTTCTTAAGTTTTCTAGGTCATTAACTTTAAGATAGAGTTTTGATCTGTTGTGTTATTCTTGGAACGTTATGGGGATGTGGTAAACAAAGCCCTGGATACTGTTCTTCAGCAAAGGCTATGGAGCTGTGTGCTGTAGTATGGATCTCTACCATAACCAATATAGTTTAGCTCACTAAAAGCAATTTTATTAGGTACCCAGAAAATACTGTTCAGTTGGAAACTTTCTAAATGTGAATGAAATCAAAGAATTTGCCTACAGAATCAAGGGAAATACACAGGCCCTTCAACAATGTTCTTTTGGCATCACCCTCTTCAACCAGACATTTAATAAGAGTAGAGGGGCTGGAGAGATGGCTCAGTGGTTAATAGCACTGACTATTCTTCCAAAGGTCCTGCGTTCAATTCCCAGCATCCACATGGCAGCTAACAACTGTCTGTAATTCAAGATCTGACACCATTCCACAGTTATACATGCAGGCAAAACACCAATTTACATAATGTGTGCTTTAGTTATCAAATGAAATTTCTTCTAGAAGTTTTTACAGAAAAGTAAAGCAGGCATCAGACCAAAATTCAAGATGGATAACCAGATAAAACATCCTGACTTAAGACAGAGTTATTATTATGAGAATTTGCAGCTTATTGGGGTTTATGGGGCCTGGCAAAATAGTTCATGCTCAGGACTGTTCGTGTGTAGTTACAGTTAGACAGTGGTTGCGATGGCCTGAATTAGACACAACCACTTCCTCAAATGCCTCCTGCTGGATTCCATTAGTTTTGCTAAGGTGCCTGGTTTACCAGGAGAAAGATCTGTAAAAATACAGACACTGACTTTCTTAATGTTAGGATCGCTTTGTTCCCAAAGCGGTTCCCCAAAATGGCGTTACTAGTGACAACTTCTTTTTTTTTTAAATATTTATTTTTATTTTATTTGAAATTGGTGTTTTTGCCTGCATGTATAACTGTGTAAGGGTATCAGATCTTGGAATTACAGACAGTTGTTAGCTGCCATGTGATGGGAATTGAACTCAGGTCCTCTGGAAGAACAGGCAGTGCTCTCAACAGGTTTTAATGCAGTTTTAGGAGGATAACAGAGAAGAGAGGCCTCTGCTTGTCTGTCCCAATCTTGACTCTTTTGTGTTCACATAGTTAATTACACCCCCAAATTTTTTATCATTTGTTACTGCAATAAAACTCCAGCTCCATGCCATGCCCATGAAATTGAGTTTTAGACAACAGCTTTAAATTCAAGGACTTCTATGTGAGTCTTCCTTGTCCATTTCTTTCTTTCTTTCTTTTTTTTTTTTAAGATTTATTTATTCTGTATGCAATGTTTTGCCAGCGTGCAGGCCAGAAGAGGGCACCAGATCTCATTACAGATGACTGTCAACCACCATGTGGTTGCTGGGAATTGAACTCAGGACCTCTGGAAGAACAGTCAGTGTTCTTAACCCCTGAGCCATTTCTCCAGCCCCTCCTTGTCCAGTTCTATGGAACCAAAGAACCCACTAATGATTGGAGGTGTGTTTGATAGAATTCTGAGCTCCTAGGACCTCAGTTTCACCAGCCTTCCAGGCAGAGGTCTCAGTCCCTGCACCCCCAGGCAGGGCAGAGTGGGCAATGAGAAATGCTCTGTACAGTCCCCTCATTTCCTGCTTTCAGCTCTCTGAGGAGTGTGGTAAATAATGCCCATCATTCTCCAAACAGTTTCTGATAATACAACTGCTAACATTTGAAAAAATAGAGAGAGGGAGCAACAAAAGCCACAATCAGAAATAAGTTTCTTTTTTATTTTAGTGTTTTTAATGTGTGTGGGTGTTTGTGTCATGTATTTTTGTATATCATGTATGTGCTTGGTGCCCTTGGAGGCCAGAAGAGGCATCAGGTCTCCCAGTGCTAGATTTAGACATTCACCAGGTGGATGCTGGGAATCAAACCCAGGTCTCCTGGAAGAACAGCTGTGTTCTTAACCACTGAGCCATCTCTCCAGCCCCCTAAGTAGCTTTCTTAATTAATTATTTCATATGCAATGCATATGCTTCTGCCATCAGCACATGGATTCATTTTGCTTCTTCTTAGTCTGTATCCCAATCTCATTGGAAATTAATCGTTATTCTAATTCCTGTCGCCATTGGTCAGTATTTTAATTTTTTTGCTTGTTTGTTTTTGTTTTAGCAGGGTCACATCATAAAGCCCTGGCTGTCCTAGCACTCTCTATGTAGATCTGACTATCCTCAAGTTTACAAAGATCCACCTGCCTTTGCCTCCTGAGTGCTGGGATTAAAGATAATACCAGGTCTGGTATGCTTGTTTTTTATTTCGTTTTCCTTCCAGACAGGGAACATATACTTTATTGGTAAATTGTTACATGTTGTTTGAGCTCACTGAGAATCTGGTTCTGGAAGTGGGACTTCCTCTTCCCCAAATTCAGAGCCAAACACATTTGTCTCAAGGTGTTCTTCAAGGCTCCTTGTCTGGGAATGGGTGGTCCCCTTAATTCTGACAAGGAATGTAGAAAACAACAGAATAAGAGTAAAAATATGTTTGGCCAGCTATGGTGGTACCCACCTAGAATCCCAAAACTCAGGAGACAAAGGTGGGCAGATTCTGTGAGTTTGAAGCCAGCCTGGTCTACACAGTAAGTTCCAGGTCAGCCAGGGCTGCATAATGAGACCCTGGCTTAAACAATCAAATTAATAAATTAACAAAACCCCCCAAAACATTATGTCTTTGAAAATACCTAGAACATAGACCATTTCCAACAGAAATGACTATTGTTTTTTTCCCATAATGTAAAAGTGCCTGCCATAGGAAAGAGAAGCCAAGAGTTAAGACATCTCAACATTCATCTGTGGAAAGAAACAGCCAGGAACTCCAACTGACTGCCTCAACTTCTGCAGAACCCCATGAACACAAGGTTTAATGATGCCATCTCTAACTATTACTATAGATTCTTCCATTTTGAAAGTCCTACTCAAGGGGACACTCCAGTTTTCCGGGGACTCTCTCTTTATCAGAAACTCCGACTGCTTTAGTGGAGACTTTCTCATTTGATTTCTGCTAATTGTTTTATTTTATGTGCACAGGTGTTTGGCCTGCATGTATGCCTGTGCACCATGTGCTCTTGGAGATTTAAAAAAATGCTCAGATACCCTAAAACTGGAGTTACAGATGGATGTGAGCCACCATGTTGGGATTCGAACCCTGGGTCATCTACTGGAGCAACCAGAGCTCTTGACCACTGGGCCATCTCTACAGCCCCTGCTAAATGTTTTAAATACCCAATTTGATGATTCTTTGCTGCCTGTCTGATTGTCTAGCACCTGTTTTTTATTTTTACTTTAGCTTGTTATATTCTTAATAAACTCAACTCATTTTAAGTGGAGCTATAACTATATAGATCATCCTGTGAACTGTGAAGAATAAAGGGTCTTGTGCAGCCCAGGTTCATCTCAAAATTGCTATGTAGCCAAGGATGACCTCCACCTCCAGGTGCGAGATCACAGGTGTGTGCTGTCATGCCAGGTTATCCTTGGATTTTCTAAAAGTGTAATTAAATGACATATAAGTATACATTTTTTAAAATTTGGTTTATTTTGTTCAACTTAGTATCAGGGCAGTCTAAGTTACTTGTACCAATTATTTTTGTTTTCCTGCTTTATGGCTATGTACTATTCTAATTTTATGGATATGCCACAAGCTATCAAGCTATCCATCTGTGGAGAGGCATGAGGTTCTTGTTTGTTTTCTGGTTAACTGAATGAAACCCTGATGAACCTGGTCTAACCTACCTGGTCCACTCCACCTTTGGCTGAGGTTTGTCCTTGGGGTGTTCATCCTCTTGTATCTGTGGGATGTTCTGCCCATATCCTGTGACTTCAGAAAACAATTCAGTTGATGGGCCAGTCAAGGTGGACACTGCCAGTAAACTTAGGACTGTTACCCTTTCCATAGTCTGAAAGGTAGACTAAGTTGTGCCTCAAACCCATCTACGTTCCTTGGCTTTGGAGTGAGGGTTTTGCCCCAGTATCATTAAATCTAACTGTGAGTTCCCCAAGTAATCTAGAAGGATCAACAGGAACCTTTGACAGACTGCTAAATGCAAACCAACCTGGGGAACTTCCCTTTTTTGGTAGAGAATGCTGGGGCCCATATTTCCCAGCCTTTGTAGTTTAGTGTGGCCAAATGATTGAGTAGGCAGAAGTACACATCCTTGTAATGACCCTCTTCTGCATAGCACTTTGTGTTTTTTCTCTTCCTGACTTCTGGATGCTGATTTTCAGATCACCTTCATAACCACAAATAAAGATGACAAATTCTCCTGACCTTGGTTCTGAAGGGCTGATGTAGAACAGAAGGCTTTTCTTGCCTCCCCCACTTCTTCAGGCCTGGCTCACCACCTTGAGTTGTCTTGCTCTGAAAGTGAAAAAAGGCTTTCTAATGTTTGGGCCATTAGACATTTGGGGGTTAATTGATTATAGCTGTTAGCCAACCTTAACTCACACACCTATAATAATAGCTTACCCCCTCAGGCCTCAGGCATCTCTGAGATATACTACTTATAAAAGAGTTGAAAAGTTAAAAATATAATAGTAAAATTAACATCTATACACATGCAAAAAACAAATGGTTTGGGACAGTATAAATTTTCTGCTTCCCTCATTGCCAATTGGTAGCTAGCTCTTCACCTACTATACCTATTTTTATCCATTTCTATCTTAATTTTCTTATCTCTCTACATAATATCCTCTCTTTATAGTTGTTTAAAATTTCTTTAACCTAGTAGCTTTCAACTATGAATGATGAATAGTTACCACAGTGTCTTCAATCCAACTGTGTTTGTTCAGTTTGTAATTGTAACAAATTACAATGGACAGAGTGGTTTAGACAGGAAACATTTCATCCTTAGAGTTCTGGAATGTGAATGGCCAAAATGAAAGTGCTGAAAGACGCATTTTGGTGTTGGCTGAGAGCTTCCTGGTTCATACATTGCCATTGCCTCTGTGTAGGCTTAAAGTGAAACAGGGGCAACATAGTTTGGCATCCTTTGTTAAGGGCACTGCTGCTGTACACTCATGAATTGGCCCCTTTCTTAAGAGCTACACTTCTGACTCTACCCCACTGAGACAGAGGACAACATATAAATTTTAGTGGCATGAGCACAGATCTTCAATCCACTGTCCTAAGAAAGTATTAGGCAGAGGAAATAAATACAGTAGTGTCAGAAAGCTGTCACACTTTATAATTACGCAAAAGAGAAGAGTTTGATGTGGGGCAAACAAAACCCCTACTCAATTTTGTGTGCATTTCCACTCTGCACTTTCTTTGAGAGGCTAGGACATTACTGAGATGGAGTGCAGCTTCATCAAGCATTTTAACATGGGTTTGTCTCTAGAAGTAGTTTCGGCAGTGCACAAGATAGCAGGAGTGAGGGTAGAGAGGAAGCTTGGCATTGTTAAATACCTTATCTCTCTTGGAAACTGTCGGATGCTTTATAGACACAATTCCATCCCTTTCTGCAGTGACCATGACAAGGTGGGTTGTGAAAGAACAAGTTTGATAACTTGATAACTTCTTGTCTTAGTGGGTTTTTTTTTTTTTCTCTCTCTCTCCTGTTTCTGTGATAAACCAGCCCCGGAAAAGTAATTTAGAAAGGGAGGGTTTATTCTGGGTCACTGTCCCATGTCCATCGTCACAGAGAAGTCACAGGATCTTGGTCACATAGCATCTGCACCCAGGAAGCAGGGGATATATAAGTATACTCTGTAACTTTCTTCTTTTTATGCAGTCTGGAACCCAAGTCAGGAAACAGTGCCACAGGATTCTAGTTCTGTTCTTCTTATCTCTATTAACATGATCAACATATTCATGCAAGCACACCCAAGAGTCCAACTAATCCCTGACAGGTGTGTCTGGAGGCTTAGCTCCCAAGTCATTCCAGACTCCATCAAGCTAACAGTTAATAAATTACAATTGCTTAAAGAGGTCTTAGAGAAGCAATATGTCATCTCCACACATCACTACATTCGATGGTGAATGCTGACTAATCTTCTGTATGTGAAAACCAAGATTCAGTTGGTGAGCTAGTTAGGGGTCAAACCACTGTGTGGGGTGATGTGGGTGTGAGTGTCTTGTACAACTGATTTTGTAAACAGATCTTAGGTTACCAATTAAATGGTTCCATCTGAGCCAGCACTTATTGCTATAACCCATGGCGGGTGGGGGGTGGGCTGAGAGTGACAGAGTATATTGGCTCCTAGAATCCTAGAAGTCATGCTTAGGAACCATATTAAAAACATACTTGAATTGTTGTCAGCTTACCACAATATTGGCTTGAAGCCCCAAAATGAGTAGAACTGTCCATCTCAAATAAGAAATCAATACAAAATAACTTCAAATATAATCCACTAGAGTCCTTGACAAAGTAATACAAATTTGGTATTATTTTAGAAATAACCATTTTAGTGCAATGTGCTTTCTTTATCTGTAGCTGAGCCTAACCTGGCTTGAGAAGCTTTGGATTTTTTTTTTTAAACTTTATTTATTTATTATTTATTTATTTGCCTTGGTGTTTGCCTGGAACTGGAACTACAGACAGTTGTTAGCTGCCATGTGGGTGCTGGGAATCGAACCTGGGTCCTCTGGAAGAGCAGACAGTGCTCTTAACCTCTGAGCCATCTCTCCAGCCCCGAGAAGCTTTGGATTTTATCTTTTATGTTTCATGTATTTTAGAGAAAAGAGAAGTTTTATTACTGTATGGGTTTTTTTTTTTTTATCTATACTGAATGTTTTGCTTTTTTATATAATGTTTGATACTGATTTTCAAGAAACAATAAATAAATAATTTTTTTAAAAAAGAAATAACCATTTTAACACTGAGCAACCATCAGGTATTAATTCTGAGAAGATCTTGGTCTTGTGGGGACAGTTCCCATATGGAAAAAAAAATAGCTTATTTCTTTGTTTTCTGTATAATGTCTAAGCTGACTTTCATGTTACCAAGCCGATGACACCATCAAACCCACCACTGAATGTTCTTTACGGAATCTTTTCTCCTGTGAATATTTCCACCACTGAGTTACTTTCAGACATAAATAAAAATGAAAGTCCTATTTGGTAGAGTCATTTATCATGACCTCCTCACTGATAAGACTTAATCAAGATAATCTGTCTACCAGATGCACTATCACTGGTCAAAAGATAGCTAATGTTTTCACACTAGAAAAAATAATTCCCTTTGTCACTTGATCTTGGTCTTTAGATAAAATCTGATGAATTCCAAATTCATCAGTTGTATAGGTTATAAAGCCTATACACTTGATAAATGTGAAGGAAGAAGGAGGTGAAATGTACCAGAAAATCATTCCAGAAAAATCTTTATTCAAAATAGATCTACTGGACTACCAGTTAGGAACCTCATTTAAAACATAAATAGATG
Organism: Sigmodon hispidus; assembly: GCA_004025045.1. NCBI lineage: Eukaryota > Metazoa > Chordata > Mammalia > Rodentia > Cricetidae > Sigmodon > Sigmodon hispidus. Next base: position 35,947 of record PVIH01011995.1, read on the forward strand.
GTAGGTACGGTGTAGTACATATTCAATCCCTTGGGAGGCAGAGGCAGGCAGATCTATATGAATTCCAGGCTAGTCTGGTCTACAAAATGATTTCTACACCAACCAGAGCAACAAAGTGAAATACCATCTCTAAATATTATAATAAAAACCTAGAGCCAGGGGCTGGAGAGATGGCTTAGTGGTTAAGAGCACCGTCTGCTCTTCCAGAGGACCTGGGTTCGATTCTCAGCACCCACATGGCAGCTAACAACTGTCTGTAGTTCCAGTTCCAGGCAAACACCAAGGCAAATAAATAAATAAATAAAGTTTAAAAAAACAAAAAAAACAAAAAAAAAAACCTAGAGCCAGATATTAGGGAAAAGCTGAACTATCAGAGAGCTAGAGAAACAAACCATAGTCAGTTCTCACTCAGCCAACATCTCAGGCCTGTCTTCTTGAACCCCCTGACTTCCATCTACCTCTCTGTCCTCAGCCACAAAGGAAGTGGCAGGTGAAGCTGAACTCCTTCCTTCTCTCCCTCCACCCAGCTGTCTTACTTCCTGGTCCAACTTTCCTAGTGCTAGGATTAAAGGTGTGTGTCTGTCGGGGCCCTGAACTCTCAAAGATCCAGATGGGATTAAAGGCATGGGCCACCACTCTGTAACCTTCAGGCTTGGTTCTGTGAGTGGCACTGTCCTCTGATATTCCAGACTATTTTTATTAAATATACAATATTTCACCACACATGGGTTTTGTTTTTGTTGTTGTTACTATTGTTTAATGTTGTAGTAAGTTTTTTGGGCCCTTTGGGCCCAGAGGTTTATATTTGGCCCGTGGCAGTTTTTGTTTTTTAAAGAAATGAATCAAACATTTATATTAACTTTATATTGTTTGGCCTATGTCTCAAGCACATTATTAGCTAGCTCTTTTATATTAATTTAATTTATTTTTATTAATGTATTTATCACGTGTCCCAGCCCGTGGCTCACCTGTACTTTTTATATGTCTGTTTTTTAGGGGGTCAGATGGAGACTGATTAACTCTACTTTTTTTTTTTTTTAACTTTATTATTTATTTTTATTTATTTGCCTTGGTGTTTGCCTGGAACTGGAACTACAGATAGTTGTGAGCTGCCCTGTGAGTGTTGGGAATTGAACCCCAGTCCTTTGGAAGAACAGCAAGTGCTCTTAACAGCTGAGCCATCTCTCCAGCCTCAACTCTTTTTTTTATCTGTCTGTCCTCTGATTCTCCACCCCCTTCTATGGTGCTATGCATAGGCCAAACCAGTTACTTTATTTACATCATATAGAGAACATTTTCACCACAGTTTAATCTCATCCAGGCAAGGTGACATAAACCTTTAATTCTAACACCTGGAGGCAGAGGCGGGTAGCTCTCTGTGAGTTCAAGCCTAGACTAACCATTATATCAGAACCATATCAGACCAGCCACCATACCAGAACCATATCTGTCTGCATGCCACCATGATTCCTGCCACGATGATAATGCAGTGAACCTCTGAACTACAAGCCACCCCAAATGAATGTTTTCTTATAAGAGTTGTCGTGGTCATGGTGCCTCTTCACAGCAATAGTGAAGGACCCTGGGTTCTAGGGCTTGACCCAGGTATTCAGTTCAGGTATTCAGTAGAGCACCCCCCCCCATGAGAACAAGGAACTAAAAGTCTAAAAGTCTGTCCCAGGAAACAGAGTGACCCAGCCCAGATAGCCGTAATCAACTCAGATAGGACATAATGGTCTGGTCGAACCTGTGATTAAAATACCTGATGTCTAACGTAACTTGGAATTCCTTTACCCACCCAGACATCTGGCCCGACCAGATGACTTCACCCTGGAAGACCCCCACTCCCCCGCCCTGGTAGAACTGCCCTAGAAAAGGCCTGCCAGCCTTAGACTCGAGGTTGCTAGCTTCCCCTTTTGCTGGTGACCCATGGGCTCGTGTTCATTAAAGCTTGTTTTTGCTACCCGATATCGGAGTGAAGCTCTCTGTTTTGGGGCGCCGACTCTAACAATAGAAACTCCAATACAAACCACTGTATAGAACCTAGCTCCCCTTGGGCCTGTGTCTAGAAGGTCCCAAAAGACCACCACGGAGTTGGGCTCACTGCAAAATGCATGAGGGTTTTATTGATAAGCACAGGTTCCAAATGAACCTGGATCAATAACCTAGATAATTTCCTGCTCCATCACAGGGGAAGGCTATCAACCTCCAGCAGTGAGGGGAGGGGGTTTTTAAAGAAAAGCCTATGTGAGCAGGGTGCTGCATATCTTGGTATTCCAGGATTGGGCAAAGGGATACAGGGTACAGTAGCCATTAGCTGAACTTTCTGGCATGAACCTAATTTTTGAATCTATTGGCTGTCAGGTGCACTCCCAGACCTGGGCCCCGCCCTGAGGAACTAAAGCTTCTCTGAAACAAAGCTTTGTAAGGATAAATCTATGTCCTCACACTCCAAAAGAGTTGCTAAGATAGCCCTTCCTTTAAGACTAGAGATGGGGTGGAGGTGGGGGGTGCTGGAGAGATGTCTCAGTGGTTAAGAGCATTTGTTCTTGCAGAAGACTTTGGTTTGATTCCAAGCACCCACATGGTGGTTCCTATTCCCCTCCATAATACCAGTTCCAGGGCACACATGATCTACAGATATACATTGCAGTAAAATACTTATATGCATAAAAGAAATACATCTAAGAAAAATTACAAAGTCATCATCATCAGAAGAAGAAGAAGAAGAAGAAGAAGAAGAAGAAGAAGAAGAAGAAGAAGAGATGGAGCTGAAGAGATGGCTCAGCAGTTAAGAGCACTTGCTGCCCTTCAAGAGGACCCAGGTTATTCCCAGCACCCATATAGCAGCTTGCAACTGTTAGAGAGGGAATCCATTGCCCTCTTCTGGCCTCCTCAGACACTAGGCACACATGCGGTTCGTAATCATACATGCAGACAATATACTCATACACATAAAACAACAACAACAAAACATGGAGAGAGAAGGATTGGTGAGATGGTGCAGGAGGGTAAAACCCATGCAATCAAGCTTGAGCACCTGAGTTTGATTCTCAGAGCCCGTGTGGTAGGAGGAGAGACCGGACTCTTATGGTTATAGTCTGACCTGCACACCTTTTCTTCTAGCCAATATTTAGTGGGATTGTGTTCTGTTCCTTTGTAAATAATTGCCCTGCCTGCCCTGCCTACTGGTTTAATAAAAATGCTGATTGATCTGATTGACCTAAGGCAGACAGGAAGTGTGGACGGGACTACCAGACTAAAAAAAACTCTGGGAACATCTCAGAGCAGAGCAGAGACTTCAGGAGATACAGAGGAAAGAAAGAAGTTGAAATGCTGCTGAGAGAAGGTACCGAGCTGCATGGCTGAACAAGAATCATGGGTTGAGTTAAGTTGAAGGAGTTAGCAGGTCATATGCCTGGGCTCTAGGTCAGTCAGTGTAAAATTAATGTAAGCATCTGTGTGTTTCTGTGGGACTGTGGGTCCGAACCTTGAGGCTAAGGCAGAAGTCCAGCCCAGAAACCTAATACAACACTAATGTGCATGTACACAAAACAAATTAATATATATTTTAAAAGAGAGACAGTCTGAACCCTGCCCCCCAATGTCATCAATGCAGCTCAGTCCATACATAAACAGCTGAATTACGTCATTGCCCGCACACCCTGCTAGCATCTCTGTTGAGACCTTCTGAGGTGCTAATTGCAATCTGGGAATTACTCATTATTCTAACTGAGCCGCAGTCTTATTTTCTTCTCAAGCTTCTCATTATTAAGTTTGCTTGAATTGGTGAGTACGCAGACACCCTCAGTGTAAATAATCATTCACCAATCCACAATTAAACACTCAGGGGGCTTTTTACCATGCAGACTACCACATGAATTTATTCATGCAAAAATCAGTTAACCACTTATTGTAAAATTCAATTTATTATTTCTTAACTCTAACTTACTTTCATGATCTTGGGAGTTTTAGCAAGCTGACTTTTCCCTTTTGTGCTCTGAAACCTAATGTAAAAATCATGAAAGTTCTGCCCTTTCCAGAAAGTCACCTATCTCAGAAAATGTCAGTAAGAATTTGGTGAGTGCTCTTCAAAGTACCTACCTCTTTTCTGTCTCCTTCTACATTAACGAAAATATTAAAATAGTTTCACCTGGGTGAAAATAATTCAGCAAACCAGTCGCTAGTCTATTTCCGCCAGAATATATAATTCTGTTTCCCAGAAGCTGGAAATGGAAAGTTTTTAATGAAAGTGTCTCTTCCATCTTAACTTGAAGAAGGGCGCTCCTGCCTTTCTAGTCAAGCCAGTAGGGCTCAGCGGGAGTCTCCCATGAGGAGAGAGGAGGAGTGCTTGGCAGGGAATTCCTGACACTTCGGACCCCATGTGTGGATCAGGTGCTGGGGATGCTGGGAGCCTTCACTGGGGCGGAGGTGGGGGATAGTGGGGGGTCAGGTGCTGGAATGCTAGCCTGGTTGGACCTGCAAATATCACACTTTTCCTAATTGGCATCCTGAGTTTTCAGTAGGTTCTTATCTGGATCGGAGGTTGCAAACCAGAAAACCAAGATAAAGACCAGAACTGTGCCCATTTATGTTTTTCAAAGAAGTAAAATCCCCAAACATTCAGATACTCTGAAATCCAGGCAAGGACCTACTTGAGGTTTGAGCCCTATGCCTCTAAACTGGGATTCAAGGCGCAGGGCTTATTTGAAAGGGCTGTGTAGAACCAGGCTCCGGCCCAGGAGACAACAGAGTATGGCGGGGTATTTTAGAACTTCTTCTCTGCTCAGAGAGCTCCAGTTCCATTGCATGTATCCCTGTCCTCCTCACAAGCTGCACTGAGGTAGAGACTGAACTCATCTTGCTCAGCTTGTGACCGCAGCACTCAGAGGCGCTGTAGAGAGCACTCACCTCCTGCGCCCAGTCCCCTGGGTCCCTACCCAGATTAAAGCAACGGCTTCCTGCCTTCTCCTCCTTTCTACACTTGCAGGGTGAGACGTGGCACCCGGGGAGGGAATGGTGGTGATATGGATGTGTGTTTAAAGTGCAAGCTTCATTTGTTATCTGCAACCCTTTAGTGATTTCTCTAACCTGGGGTCAAATCCCCCAAATGGTCTCGGGCTTTCTCTCAATTCCCTATGCCACACTTCCTCCTCCCCAATGTCTGTTTATCAGCTTAACTCCTTGGCTCTCTGCCTCAGGGTCATTTTTTTACAAATGCCCTTCTGGATCTCTGGTCTCCATGGTGATCACTCTATAACACTTTTTCCAGCTTATTTATCAGCAGTGTTATTACTGGTAATCTGCTTCTCTAATTTGACTTGTAAATTTCATGAGTGTGAGGAACACGCCCACTTCCCTTAACACTGAGAGCTTAATAGCAACCCATAAAATGTGTTATGACTGATTATAACAGATGGTGTGCTAGTCCAGTGATGAAAACCAGAACTAGCGAATGGCTGGAGGTGTGAAGGGCCCCCTGGTTTGTGAACCCAGGAAGAACTCAATGTGGGGCCCATGAACAGACACCATCCAGGGAGGAGCCGGCACCTAAGGGGAAATACCTGACATTCTAAACATTCCCATCCATATAGTCTCCAGGTATACCTGCTGAGGTGCTGATATAGGAAAACACCACTGCTAAATGTTGAAGCATCCCTAGAATTCAAAGCAGCCAATGAATTCATAACAGGTTCCCCCCACAGCTTGGTCCAATCTCAGGACTGTAACCCATCTCTGAAGCCCCTAGAACCCTCCCCCAATAAAAACCCTTGCCTCATGCTGCTCAAGGTCACTCCTACTCTACCACTGTGTCCGACACACAGAGTGACATAAGCTAGCTTGTCAATAAATAGACTCTTTGCTGTTGCATTGGACTGGTCTCTTAGTGGTCTTTTTGAGGGTCTGGATTTTGGGCACAACATTCATAACAATGAATTTGCCGTGGCTTGACATGAAGCCCCCCAAAAGTGTCCAGGTATCAGGGTGGAAGTGTATGTGTGTGGCTTTATTTGTTCCTGCAAATATGGACATCTCGTTAGGAATCACCCAGTTGGTCCATGGAAGATCCCAGATTCAACAGACTCCACACTTAGGCATCTCCTTTTATACCAAGCTGCTTTTCTCATGGGTGGGAACCACCAAGGTGCAGACTCATACCTACTAGTGACTTTATGCTGCCCTGGGATCAACAGCATCTGTGTTTGCTATTTAGTCTTCAGTCCACACTGGAGTCTGCATTGTGATGACTGTCACCGGAGCTTTGTGTGGAATACTCATATTCTGTCCTTTGCTGTCAGTGTCTTTCTCTTGTTACTATAGACTGTCATGGTGAGAATACTGATAGAGCTCAAGGCAGGGACACGTGTGGCAAGGTGGCAGGGCAGATGGTGATGGAGCTGGGAGATGCTTACTCCTGTCTTAGGAAAGGCGTCAGACAGCGGCAAGGATGCAAGGTCAGAGAACTGCATCCTTGCAGTAGGATGCTTCAGGTCACATGACACCCTTCACATTGGTAGGAAACAATGCTGGCCATATTCCTACCACACTAGGGATCCTATTGGGAGAAAGACACACTCTATTTTGTGATTTGGTGTGTGCGTGAGTGTTAGAGAGAGGGGGAAGGTAGTGTACGTAGGAGGGGGCTTAAGGAGTTGGAAGCAAATTATTGTCAGTGCATGATTTACATAGTGGGGTTCTCTATTAGTACCTAAAGCCACGCCCTCCTCTGAGCGCTGACATCAAGCCTCATTTAAAGCAGGATTCCTGCTTCTGAATCCCTCTCTGCTTTTGTTTCTCTTGGGAGCTCCCCATCTCCCTCTCCTTCTTTCTTTCTCCTTCTCTTTCCTCTTCCCTTCTATGCTATTATAATCCCAACCTTTCTGTTAGCCCTAACCACACCCATCTGATAACAAAGTTCCTTTCTACATAGTAACAACTTCAAGTGTCTCCTATCCATCACTGCCTTCTGCCACATTCCAATGTGCCCCCCCCCAAGATAACCTGGTAAATTCGAACAATACCAAAATCTGCACAAAATCCTAACACTCTTGATTAAGAGAAAAATGACCCCTGGTAGCCTCTTGCTTGGCTTCATTGCTTCACATCTTTAATTTTAATTGTTTTGGAGAGACAAAATTGACTCAATGAGAACATCTTTTTCTTGTCTTTTTTGTCTTTTGACAAATGGTCTCACTGTGTAGCCCTGGTTATCCTGGATCTCACTGTTTGGACCATATTGGTCTTAGGCTCCCAGAGATGCACCTGCTTCTGCTGCTTCTTGAGTCCAGCAGAATGAAATTTCTTGAGTAATTTAGAAATTGTAAAATTTTATCTTTGCTTCAGTTCCATGACATTAAAAATGCAGAATATATAATGAAGGTCTCAAAGAATCATACTTACTCATTTTGAAAAAAGTACACCCAGGATTCTTATTTCTAGATATTTATGCAGAAGTGAATTTTCAACTGGGTGGTGGTGGTTCATGCTTTTAATCACAGCATTTGGGAGGCAGAGGCAGGTGGATCTCAGTGAGTTCAAGGCCAGCCTGGTCTACAAACTGAGTTCTAGGACAGCCAGGGCTGTTACACAGACAAACCCTGTCTTAAAAATTAATAATAATAATAATAATAAATAATTTTAATATTTATGTCCCCTTTCAAGCAACTGTAAAGACTTGATTTCATTACTAGTTTCTTTTATTTACAAGGCTTTGTGCTAAATGACCCAACTTAAGCACAAGCACATTAAATGAAAGAAGCAGATGAACATATGGAGAGAAAGAATAACAGCCTCTGAATGTGCAAACTGTGATGTGCTCTTCATTTGTCCTTGGCATCCTTTTGTGTGTTCTGGCTTTGAATCTAGTTAGTGGATGTCTGCAGTGGTATGTGCACATGTTTAGAATCAACCTTGGAAACATCAAACACTGACTATCTCTTATTAAATCAGTCATGCATCTGAGTTGTTTTAGAAATGAGAGTTATTTAACACCCCATCTCTCCATATTTAATTCTAAAAGCTATAATACACTTAAGATGGCCTTTAAATAAGATGTTGAACTTATCATTTATTTCAAGTCCTTTATTCCCAACCACCTGTGGGTCAGCCCTCCCCCCCTTTCCCCCCCTTTTCTACCTCCATTCTTTCCTTCCTTTCTTTTCTTTTCTTTTTTTTATTTTGAGACCAAGTCTCACTGTGTAGCCTTGGCTTATTTCAAACTGGCTATCCTCCTGCCTCAGCTTCTTACCATTTCTGGTTTGTGTACACATTCTTGAAGTAAAGAACTATCAAATACATCATCACTTCACTGTTTTGTTGTTGTTATTGAAAGTTACTATTTAAGTGTTAAAATGTTTATTTTTATTTTATGTGAATTGGTGGTTTGCCTACATATAGAACTGTGCAAGGGTATCAGATCTTGGAACCACAGACAGCCGTTAGCTGCCATGTGGATGCTGGGAATCGAACTCAGGTCCCCTGGAAGAACAGTCAGTGCTCTTAACCACTGAGCCATCTCTCCAGCCCTATTTAAGTGTTAAAATGTCAGCCATAGACTCTCAGTCTCAAGTCTACCCTGGGACTAGTCTGGACATTGCAGGTGCCCTTAGGCATTTCTTCTGCTCAGGAACTTGGCCTTGGGCCTTAAGGAAAGACTCCTATACTTGGTAGGAGTATAGGAGTTATTCATAGACTTTTTTTTGCAGCTAAAGAAATGCAGCTCGGGGCTAGAGAAATGGATTAGTGGTTAAGAGCACTGACTGCTCTTCCAGAGGACCTGAGTTCAATTCCCAGCACCCACATGTCAGCTCATGACTGTCCAATTTCAGGGAACACACAGACATACATGCTAGCAAAACACCAGTGCACATAAAATGAAAATGAAAATTATTTAAAAAAAAGAAATGCAGCTCAAATTGCATTTTTTCTTTCCTTTCTTCCTTTCTTCCTTCCTTTCTTTCTTTCTTTCTTTCTTCTTCCTTCTCTCCTTTCTTTCTTTTTTCAAGATATGGTTCCTCCGTGTAGCTTTGGATGTCCTGGAACTCACTCTGTAGACTAGTCTGACCTCAAACTGACATCAGTCTGCCTCTGCATCCTGAGTGCTGGAATCAAAGGTGTGTACCACTATCACCTGCTAAAACTGCTTATTTCTATTATTCTCAGTGGTGTGTAGGATTTGAAGCTCGGGGTTTTTCCTTGCTTTCCTGTGGGCTGTCTGGAATGGAATAATACATTGCCCAGGTGAGGAAGTAGAATACAGGAAGTCTGCTGCCTATGATCTGGGTAAGAGTATTTTATTGACCTTTGTTCTATTCAATCATAGCCTTGCTCTAGTGGGCAAAATTATTTGTTCTCTGAGTGGTATTATATAGCCTACACATACACATATGTGATTGTACATATATGTGTGTGTTATAATAAAAGTTAATATTTGATTTTTGTCAATTTTTTTTAAACAGGGTTCTGTATGTAGCCCTGGAACTTGATCTGTAGACCAAGCTGGCCTTGAACCTTGAGATCCACCTGCCTCTGCCTCCTAAGTGCTGGGATTAAAAGCTACCACCTGACTTTTCCTTGGTTCTTGGCTCATAGGTTCTAGAACAAAATCTCTAAGAACGATAAGATTCTTTTTGTTGGTTACCATGACGACTAGTATTTGAGGTCCCAGACTGCTTTTAGGACTTTGAGCAGAACCTTGGATCAGAGAAGCATGACACTTTCAGCAGACTTCCTACATCACACCTCTGGGAGATGAGAGAAGCTGGAGACTGAATTGATTGCTAAGTTCCAAGCACTGTCCTTGTGATATTGCATCCTGTGAATTTCTTCCACTTGCTCTTGATTTTGTGAAATATTCACTTGCAGTGTATCATATAAAGGATTAATATTTATTAAGGGGTTATATAAACACTGATACAAATTGAACCTTAAGACAATTCTTAGAGAGTGGAAATGTCCCACGATGGATGGTTCAATCCTCTCCCCAAGAATGCAGAAACAAAAAGAAAAGAAGGTCAGTGTCTCAGCCTCTCAGTGGGGTCTGGTCACATCCCATTCAGGGTCCTAGTACTCCATAGATATGCCTCTAAGCTTCTCCAAACAATATCTGATTCCCACTACACTTTCTCCATTGACTCTTTTATAACAAACCAGCCACAGAAAGTAAAATGCTTTTCCTGGATCCTGTGATCACTCAGCAAATTTTCAGTTCTGAGGAGCTTTGGCTTTGCAGCCAACTTAGTTTACAGAAGAGGGTACCAGATCTCATCATAGATGGCTATGAGCTACCATGTGGTTTTGCTGGGAATTGAACTCAGGTCCTCTGGAAGAACAGTCAGTGCTCTGAACCTCTGAGCCATCTCTCCAGCGCCTGCAGCCAACTTAGAAGTAACCAGGGGAATAGATGTTGAATCACCGGCCTCCACAGTGAGGGTAATTTATGGGACTGAGCTCTGGGACTTGGGTCTAATGCTCACACTAAAAATCCAGTGTCAGCACTGACATGCAGAAGTCTCAGGTGAGATGAAGAGGTAGAGAATTAAGATGAGAGGGAGAAAGCCTTTCAGTTTCCACCATCTAATCAGGGGATACTTTAAAACTGGCTTATGACATATATGTATACATATTTGTATGTATATGTATTCTTTCTCTCTCTGGTGCTTAGGTCCAACTGAACCCAGGCCTTCACATATGTTAGGCAATCACTGTACCCCTGAGCTACATTCTCATCTCACACACACACACACACACACACACACACACACACACACACTCACACATACACACACTGAACTCAGTATCAGGCACTGTTCTTAGAGCTGGTTACAAAACACGACATCATCTCACTTGTCAGGAAGGCATACACATACATGCATAAATAGTGAGTAGGAGGCCAGCAGAGGATGCTCTGAAAGTGTTTCAGGAAGCTCAACCTGACATGTGGTCCATGTTTGTCTAGCTAGCTACTAGGCAGGATCATTTTCATGAAAAGATTAAAGCCAGCTCAGTGAATCCCAATCTTAACCGCTGAGCCATCTCTCCAGCCCCGTGAATCCCAATCTTAAGACACCACTCCAGCTTTGCACATTAATGGCTACCATTCATGTCTGGACTTGGCAAGAGGAGTTCAGAAAAACCACAGAGATATTTTCACCCACAGTCCATTTATATATGTGGCTTAGTCTGACTGTTCTTAGTCACAGCTGCATAAAGAATCTCTTGGGACCTTTAGAAGACATGCACACTGGGGCAACACCTCAAGACAATCTGATGTAAATAGTCTGAGCATCAACGTTATCTCTAGAGCGTCTATGCAAACGCCCTGGGTGAAAAATTGTGGCTTTAAGCCAGAATACTGGTACTTTCAACATCCTGTGCTTCCGTCTGTGTTCAAATGCAGCACGTCCGTTAGAAGGCATCTTTCAAGTTTCAGGTGGCATGGAAAACAATACTTTCTTGTTTTTTCTTTTTTCTCTCTCACACAAAATAATAAATATTGTAATGAAACCTTTTAAAGTGTATTGGTTACTCAAGTTCCGGCATTGCTAGAAGATCTTTCTTAGGTTGGCTACAGGAAACTAGGCCATCTCTGAAGAATTTCCAGGTTTTTATTTATTTTTTGGGAAACTAATTTCAAAGTTCATTTCTTTCTTTCTTTTTTTTATTATGAATAAAGTCACATTTTCTATCCATGTATATCCTTATTTAAGGTCCCTTCCCCTTCCCACCCCCTCCAGTCATTCTCTCTTCTCCATATCTCTCCAGCAAGGGCAGGAGGTTTCAAGGTCCTAATATGGCTCAGTTCAGCATCCACTCCTGGCAGATCCAGTTTCCTCACCCCAACATCAAGACTGAGTCAGATGTTCCTCTAGAAGGAGTGGGATCCAAGGTGTCAGTCCAAGGTGCTGGGGCTGGAGAGATGGCTCAGCGGTTAAGAACACCGTCTGTTCTTCCAGAGGACCCGGGTTCGATTCCCAGCACCCACATGGCAGCTAAAAACTGTCTGTAGTTCCAGTTCCAGGCAAACACCAAGGCAAATAAATAAATAAATAAAGTTAAAAAAAAAAAAAAAGAATGTACCAAGGTGCTTCAGATCCCAAGCTGTTCAGTGGTTGTAGTTTGTCACTTGAACATGCTTTGCTTTTTGCTTTTTTGTTTAGATCACTAATGAGTAAGTTCATCCCCTGCTTATCTTTCTGGGTTTGTGATACCTTGCTCCGGAGGATATTCTCCAAATCCATCTATTTGCCTGCAAATTTTAGGATATCATTTTTTCTTACTGCTGAGTAGTACTCCATTGTGTAGATGAACCACAGTTTGTTAATCCATTCTTCAGTTGAGGGGCATCTAGGTTGTTTCCAGGTTTTTGCTATTACAAACAATGCTGCTATGAACATAGTTGAGCTAATGCCTTTGGAGTGTGACTCTGCTTCTTTAGGGTATATACCCAGAAATGGTATTTCTGGGTCCTTGGGGAGATTTTCTGAGAAACCGCCATACTGCATTCCAAAGTGGCTGAACAAGCTTACACTCCCACCAACAATGAAGTGTTCGCCTTGTTCCACAACCTTTCCAGCATAGGCTGTCATCTGTGTCTTTTTTTTTTTAATATTTTATTTTTATTTTGTGTGAATTGGTGTTTTGCCTGCATGTATAACTGTGCAAGGGTGTCAGATCTTGGAATTACAGACAGTTGTTAGCTGCCATGTGGATGCCGGGAATCGAACTCAGGTCCTCCAGAAGAACAGTCAGTGCTCTTAACCACTGAGCCATCTCTCCAGCCTGTATCTTTTATCTTAGCCAATCTGATAGGTGTCAGGTAGTATCTCAAAGTTGTTTTGATTTGCATTTACCTGATGGCTAAAGATGCTGAGCACTTTTTCAAGTGCCTTTCAGCCATTCATAATTCTTCTGCTGAGAATTCCCTTTTTAGTTCTGAACCCCATTTTTGATTGGGTTATTCAAGGTTTTGGGCTCTAGTTTCTTGAGTTCTTTATATATCTTAGAGATCAGTCCTCTATCATTTGTAGGGTTGGTGAAAATCTTTTCCCATTCTGTAGGCTGCTGTTTTGTCCTATTGACAGTGTCTGTGGCTTTACAGAAGCTTCTCAGTTTCAGGAGGTCCCACTTGTTGATTTTTGTTCTTAGTGTCTGTGCCACTGGTATTATATTTAGGAAGTGGTTGCCAGTGCCAATTCGTTAGAGGGTATTTCCCACTTTCTTTTCTATCGAATTCAGAGTGGCTGGGTTTATGTTGAAGTCTTTGATCCACTTGGATTTGAGTTTTGTGCAGGGTGACAGGCTCGGATCTATTTGCATTTTTCTACACACTACCAACCAGCTATGTCAACACCATTTGTTAAAGATACTGTCTTTTTCCTATTGAATATTTTGGGCCTCTTTGTCGAAGATCAGGTGTTCATAGGTTTTTGGGTTAATGCCCGGGAACTTCAGTTAGATTCCATTGATCTACAAGTCTGTTTCTTTGCCAGTACCAGGCTGTTTTTATTACTTTACCTTTATAGTATTACTTGAAGTCGGAGATGGTGATGCCTCCTGAGGTTCTTTTGTTGAGCACAATTGTTTTGGCAATCCTGGCTTTCTTGTTATTCCAAATGAAATTGAGTATTGTTCTTTCAATGTCCAAAAAATATTGTGTTGGGATTTTGATGAGCAGTGCATTGAATCTGTAGATTACTTTTGGTAGAATTGCCATTTTAACTATGTTGATCCTACCTATCTAGGAACCTGGTAGAGCTTTTAATTTTCTGATATCCTCTTCCATTTCTTTCTTCAGTGATTTAAAATTTTTGTCAAATAGATCTATTACTTCTTTGGTTATAGTTACTCCAAGGTATTTAATGCTATTTGCAGCTATTATAAAGGGTGATGCTTCCCTTATTTCTTTTTCAGTCCTTTTATCTTTAGTGTATAGAAGGGCTACTGATTTCTTTGAGTTAATCTTGTATTCTGCTACATTGCTGAAGGTGTTTATCAGCTGTAGAAGTTCCTTGGTTGAATTTTGTGGGTCACTTATGTATACAATCATATAATCTGCAAATAGAGATAGTTTCACTTCTTCTTTTCCAACTTGTATCCCCTTAATCTCCTTTCGTTCTCTTATTGCTTTAGCTAAAACTTTGAGAACTATATTGAATAGATAAGGGGAGAGAGGACATTCTTGTCTAGTTCCTGATTTTAGTGGGATTGTTTTGAGTTTTTCTCCATTAAGTTTGATGTTGGCTGTCAGCTTCTTGTAAATCGCCTTTATTATATTGAGATATTTTCCCTATATTCCTGATCCCACCAGAGCTTTTATCAGAAAGGAGTGTTGGATTTTGTCAAAGGTTTTTTCAGTATCTAAGGATATGATCATGTTGTTTTTTTTTTTCCTTTAGTTTGTTTATATGATGGATGAAGTTTATGGTTTTTCATATGTTGAACCATCCCTGCATTTCTGGAATAAAGCCTACTTGGTCATGGTGGATGATATTTTTTTATATTGTTGTATACAGTTTGCCAGAATTTTGTTGAGAATTTTAGCATCAATATTCATGAGGGAAATTGGTCTGTAATTTTCCTTCTTTGTTGTGTCTTTAAGTGGCTTGGGTATTAGGGTAATTGTGGCCTCATAAAAGGAATTTGGCAATATTCTTTCAGTTTCTACTGTGTGAAATAGTTTGAGGAGTAATGGTAGCAATTCTTCTTTGAATGTCTGGTAGAATTCTGCACTGAAACCATCTGGATCTGGGCTTTTTTTACTTGGGAGGCTTTTAATGACAGCTTCAGCTTCCTTATGGGTTATAGGTCTGTTTAGGTAATTAATCTGGTCTTCATTTAATTTTGGTAGATGGTACCTGTCCAGAAAGTTGTCCATTTCTTCTAGGTTTTCCATTTTTGTGGAATATATATTTTCAAAGTATGATCTGATAATTCTCTGGATTTCCTGAGGGTCTATTGTTATGTCCCCCTTTCATTTCTGATTTTGTTGATTTGGATACTCTCTGCTTTTTGATTAGTTTGGATAGGGCTTATCTATCTTGTTGACTTTCTCAAAGAACCAACTCTTTGATTCATTGATTCAATTTTTTTTAAAATTCTTTTTTATTAAGATTTATTTATTTATTATGCATACAGTTTTACAGAAGAGGGCAGCAGACCTCATCATAGATGGTTGTGAGCCACCATGTGGTTTTGCTGGGAATTGAACCCAGGACCTCTGGAAGAACAGTCAGTGCTCTTAACCTCTGAGCCATCTCTCCAGCCCCTCATTGATTCAATTTTATTGATTTCAGCTCTAAGTTTGATAATTTCCAGCCGTCTACTCCTTCTAGGTGAGTTTGCTTCTAATTGTTCTAAGGCTTTCAGCTGTGCTGATAGTTCTCTAGTATTTCTCTAGGTTTTTCATATAGGCATCTAGTGCTATGAATTTCCCTCTCAAGACTGCCTTCATTGTGTTCCACAAGTTTGGGTACGTTGTGGATTCATTTTCATTAAATTCTAGGAAGACTTTGATTTTTTTCTTAATTTCTTCCTTGACTCAGAGATGGTATAGCTGAGTGATGTTTAGTTTCCATGAGTTGGAAGGCTTTCTGTGATTTTTGATGTTGTTGAACTCTAACTTTAGGCCCTGGTGATCCGATATGTTACAAGGGATTATTTCCATTTTTTTGATCTGTTGATATTTGCTTTATGACCAGTTATGTGGTCAGTTTTAGAGAAAGTACCATGAGGAGCTGAGAAATATGTGTATTCCTTAGCATTTGGGTGGAAGCTTCTGTAAATATCTATTAAATCTATTTGCATCATAACCTCTGTTAGACTCCTTATTTCTCTGTTGGGTCTCTGTCTGGTTGACCTATCCAAGGGTGAAAGTGGGATATTGAAGTCTCTCACTATTAGAGTATGAGAATTGATGTGGGATTTGAGCTTTAGCAGTGTTTCTTTTACATAGGTAGGTGCCCTTATATTAGGGGCATAAATATTCAGGATTGAAATCTCCTCTTGACCAATTTTTCCTGCGATAAATAAGTAATGACCATCTTGGTCTCTTTTAATTGCTTTTAGCTTAAAATCTACTTTGTTAGATATTAGGATGGCAACCCCAGGTTGTTTCTTAGGACTATTTGATTGGAAATCTTTTCCCAACCCTTTACTATGAGCCTGTGTCTGTCTTTGTGGTTGAGGTGTGTTTCTTTTTTTTTTTTTTTTTTTTAACTTTATTTTATTTATTTATTTGCCTTGGTGTTTGCCTGGAACTGGAACTACAGACAGTTGTTAGCTGCCATGTGGTTGCTGGGAATTGAACCCGGGTCCTCTGGAAGAGCAGACGGTGCTCTTAACCGCTGAGCCATCTCTCCAGCCCCCGAGGTGTGTTTCTTGTATGCAGCAGAAGGATGGCTTTTGTTTTTGTATCCATCTTGTTAGTGTGTGTCTTTTTATAAGAGAGTTGAATCCATTGATATTAAGGGATATTAGTGACCACTGACTGATACTTCCTCCTATTTTTGGTAGTAGCTTGTATGTATTTCCATTCTCTGGGCTATTCTTCTGAGGGATTATTGGTTGTTTGTGGTTTCATGGGTGTATCTGGGATCCTTAGGTTGGAGTTTTCCCTCTAATGCTTTCTGGAGGGCCGGATTGGTAGATAGGTATTTCAGTCTGACTTTGTCATGAAATATCTTGTTTACTTCATCTATGGTGATTGATAATTTTCCTGGGTATAGTAGTCTAGGTTGGCAGCCATGCTCTTTTAGTGTCTGTATAACTTCTGACCAAACCCTTCTTGCTTTTATCATTTCTATTAAATAGTCAGGTGTTATTCTGATGAGTCTGCCTTTATAAGTAAGTTGGCCCTTTTCTTTTGCAGCTCTTAATTTTTTTTTTGTTCTGTATGTTTTGTGGCTTATTATGTGGTGAGCAAACTTTTTTGGGGGGTCATATCTATTTGGTGTTCTGTAAGCTTCTTGTATCTTTATAGGCAATTCCTTCTTTAAGTTTGGAAAGTTTTCTTCTATGATCTTATTGAATACATTATCTGTGCCTTTGAGCTGGTATTCTTCTCCTTCTTCTATTCCTATTATTCTCAAGTTAGGTCTTTTCATGGTGTCCCAGATTTCCTGAACATTTTGTGTTATGGCTTTTTTGGTTTTAGTATTTTCTTTGACTGATGTATCTATTTCCACTACTGAGTCTTCTACTCCAGAGATTCTCTCTTCCATCTCTTGGATTCTGTTGGTTATGCTTGTATCTGTAGTTCCAGCTCTTTTCTTCAGGCTTTCTATTTCCATCTTTGCCTCATTTTGTGCCTTTTTTTATTGCTTCTATTTCAGTTTTTAGTTCCTGGAATGTTTCTTT